>JAQNCB010000028.1:10905203-10915377 GCA_030068295.1 Euristhmus nudiceps | reverse complement strand
TCTATGTACAATTACACATATGTATTTCATATTATTTATATTTTATTTACATCTTATGTGTTGTTTTTGAATGTTTAATCGTTATAAGCATTTATAGCGTTGAATATGTATTTATTGATATTATATACATGTATGTATACGTCAGTCGGGAGGGAATCCTACTTCACGGAATTTCGGTGTTCGTTGAGGATTTCGACCCCACTTTAACCGCCAAAAGTGAGGGATGCCTGTAAGAACAATAACCCTTCCCTGTTAGCTTTCATTTTTTGCTGCAGAGGGATTAAAAAAAAAAAAAAAAAAAAAAAAAAAGATGCGAGGGAAGCACAACGCTTGGACTCCAGCTGCGTTACAAGAAATGTGTTTTGAGGTCAACAGAGAAATGTGGTGCATGTGTAAGACATAACGACTGGATGGATCGGGTGGCAGCAGGATGAGTTGTGTTGCTGTGGTTGGTACCCTACCACAAAGCGGTTGCTGTAGGCAGTGATGACTCCACATTGACTGCCTGTAAACAGCTGACAGCCATCAGACACCCAGGCACAACTTGTAACCTAAGAGAGTATAAAAGTGTTTTTTAAGGAGATTACATGTAAAGCGCAATAATGTAGGGGAGTCGGCAAGAGAGAGAGAGAGAAAAAAAAAAGATTTTAACATACAATTATCTCATTATCAGATTTACAATGAAGTCAAAGATTATAGATTTGAAGCACTGCATTTTACAAACAAATCAAAAATTCATCTACAAATTAGCGGCAAAGAATTTCAAATATTTTG
Organism: Euristhmus nudiceps; assembly: GCA_030068295.1. Classification (NCBI taxonomy): domain Eukaryota; kingdom Metazoa; phylum Chordata; class Actinopteri; order Siluriformes; family Plotosidae; genus Euristhmus; species Euristhmus nudiceps. Next base: position 10,914,603 of record JAQNCB010000028.1, on the reverse strand, counting down.
ATGGTCTAAATTTATACAGTGCATGTTAAGTAAAATAGTTTATGTTGCTCTGCTATTAGAAGATTAATTAGGTAAAAAAAAAACCTTTGTTTCCGGTCATCCGACCGACTCAATTTTTTTCCGCCGACTCTAAAGTTTTTTTCATGTGTTTTTGTAATCCAGTGGGTTAACAGTAACAGACTGTTATTCAGTGTCAATAGGTACACTGTCTCTTTAAGAGTTTCAAGCGGGAAAGTTCGTGGGTTGCACTGCGGGTGGAGCGTGCGGGGGGGGTCTCCGCGTCTGTGAGGGGCTTTGAGGGCTTTTACCGACCTATCTACCCAAAGTTATTCTGCCAGATTACCGGAAACAAAGGGTTTTTTTTGGCCTCACGCTGTGGGATCAGTATGATCACAGGATTTTTTTTAATGAAAGGTTGTTTCTTCTTTTGTGCAACAGTGCGATTAGTCTCAGACCTGGTGCAGCGGTGAGCACTGGATGTAATTGATGGGCGGCTCACTTTGCTTGCTCTTAAGTCTCAGGATATTGTCACTGTAGCCCCAACTGAGAATGGCAGACCACTGGATATCAGTGCTGTGCATACTTCTCACACCTAAGAAAGAGTGAGCAGTGAGCGGAGAGGATCATCACTACACAAAGAATCTGTTTTCAGTTGAAAATTATGCGGGTATAGAGAAGGGTTAAAGGTATATTGGTAGAAGAATGTTAAGGATGGAGCTGCCTGGTAGGAGGAAGTGATTCGTGTGAGAATGAGGGAGGCAGATGACTGACGGAAATCAAAAAGGATGATCCGCTGTAGCAGGCCCAAATGGTAGCAGCCGAAAGAAAGAAAGAAAGAAAAAAAAAAATCTTACAATAGCTATCTATACTTTCAAACAGCTTCAGCATCTGTGCTGGTGCATCAGGAATACATATTAAATTATTAACTGTCAATAACTTGTCAATTTCAGATATGTAACCCATGTGTAGTCCATAACTGAACTATTTTAATTAACTTCGATATCGACTTAGACTATGTACATGCCCTTCCGTTATATTACAATTAAAAGAAGGCAACACTTACATATGAGAAGAACCCTGTTCTTAAGAATATACTTTGTGGGTGATACACTGCCATCAAGGCAGTATGTGTACAGCATAATGTGTACAGCAGAAAAATAAAAAGAAACAAATGGTTTCGCCATTGAAATGTGTTTTTGAAGCAGGTTTGTTGTATTATGTAGTAGCATGTTTATATGCAGTTAAGTAGAGGAAATGCCCGACAGTGTTTTTTTAATGACATCAACATACACAGTGATTTGTGCTTACAGTGGGGCTAAAAAGTATTTAGTCAGCCACCAACTGTGCAAGTACTCCCATTTAAAATGATGAGAGAGGCCTGTAATTTTCATTATAGGTACAATTCAAATATGAGAGACAGAAATGGGGGGAAAGAATCCAGGAAATCACATTGTAGGATTTTTCATGAATTAACTGGTAAATTCCTCAGTAAAATAAGTATTTGGTCACCGACAAAGAAGCAAGATTTCTGGCGCTCACAAAGTGTAACAACCTCGAAGAGGCTCCTCTGTCCTGCACTCATTACCTGTATTAATGGCAGCCGTTTGAACTGGTTATCAGTATAAAAGACACCTGTCCACAACCTCAAACAGTCAGACTCCAAACTTCACTATGGCCAAGACCAAAGAGCAAAAAAGTAACAAACACTACCATCAGTAACACACTACGCCACCAGGGACTCAAACCCTACAGTGCCAGATGTGTCCCCTGCTTAAGCCAGTACATGTCCAGGCCCGTCTGAAGTTTCTTAGAGAGCATTTGGATGAACCAGAAGAGAATTACGGTACGAGAATGTCATATGGTCAGATCAAACCAAAATAGAACTTTTTGGTAAAAACTCAACTTGTCGTGTTTGGAGGAGAAAGAACACCATACCTACTGTGAAGCATGAGGGCGGTAACATCATGCTTTGGGGCGTTTTTTCTGCAAAGGGACCAGGACGACTGATCCGTATAAAGGAAAGAATAAATGGGGCCATGAATCATGAGATTTTGAGTGAAAATCTCCTTCCATCAGCAAGGGCATTGTAGATGAACCATGGATGGATCTTTCAGCATGAGAATGATCCCAAACACACCGCCCGGGCAACCCCATATGTCACCCCCATAGAAAATCTTTGGAAGGAGATGAAAATCCATGCTGCTCAGTGACAGTCCCAAAACATCACTGCTCTAGAGGACATCTTCATGGAGGAATGGGCCAAAATACCAGCAACAGTATGTGAAAACCTTGTAAAGACTTCCAGAAAATGTATCAACTCTGTCAATGCCAACAAAAGGTATGTAAAGTATTGAGATGAACTTTTGTTATTGAACAAATACTTATTTTCCACCATAATTTGCAAATAAATCCTTTAAAAATCAGACAATGTGGTTTTCTGGATTTTTGTTTTTCTCATTTTGTCTCCCATGGTTGAAGTATCCCTACAATATAAACCTCTCATCTTTTTAAGTGGGAGAACTTGCACAATTGGTGGCTGAATAAATAACTTTTTGCCCCACTGTATCTTTTATTGTGTGTAAATCTGCATGTGCCACACCCTGCTCCTTGCTGTAGATCATCATGAGGCAGAATTTGCAGGAGAGGCCACAGATGGCTCGGGTGGGCAGCGCCAGCAGCAAGCCGAAGCACTCTCCATGTGGCTGGCTAAAACACACCACTGGATCAGGAGCACTAGGTGAGCCCACATACTCACCCCATTTCAGGCCCTTAATCCATGGCAGCGGACTCTTGGAAAAAAAAAAAAAAAAAAAAAAAGCAGAAATGAGCTGATATTAAAACCTCAGAATATAGGAAAAGGGTATAACTTGAGACCGAGTGACAAAATAAACAACAAACTATAACACAATGTTATATTTTTATATTATAAATAGTATTTATAAGCAGTATGCTAATACAGTTCCTCAATTCTTTTTTTCGACACCACTCTCCGAATCCACTATACTTGTGATTGCTATGTGTTTCTCATATTTTCATTCATTCATTTGCCAAACAGCTTAATTCTAGTAGGGTTGCATGGAGGCTGGAGCCTATATTAGTTGACTCTGGGCAACAGGCAGGATACACCCTGAACAGCTTGCCAGTCCTTCATAGGACAACACACAGAACCATTCACACTCAAACCTAGGGGCAATTTGGAACAGCCAATTCGTTGATATTTAGTTAGTGAATGTCTTTGATCTGTGGAAGGAAACTGGAGTACCCAGAGGAAACCCACACAAGCACAGGGATAACACCTGTACCACATAAAAAAATTGCATGCACTTAATATTGTGATAACATTCATCTTCATGATAAGTGTATGTAAACATCTGACCTTAACTTTATGTATTATACTTTTAGAAACACTGCTTATGGACTTGGTCTTGCTTTATGGCTAATAAAATAAGCTTTAAAAGTGAAGAATGCTCATGAAATCACCAAGATGGACTCTTTAATGCCCTGATATTTGTTCACGCTATGCCATAATTTTCTATAGTATAACTGCTTTTATTCCCTTAGCATATTATATACACACATATGTCGATGTATATATGTATGTTTTGCATGTGTATGAGAAAGGTACACCGTCTCACCGGGTGGACAATATCTTTGCTTTGATCACGGGTATCCCTGAATGCCAGCTGTACTAACAAGCCCATGGCAGCAGGCAGCTCCCCCTCGATTATGAGCTTGGGTCCAGCGCGACTGATGTGTGCGGTGTGGAACAGCTGTCTGGGTGTCTGGCCATAGGTCTTGATCATGGTTTCTAAAGCTCGTCGCTGTACAGGATCCTCCACCGCCGAGACATCCATACCAAAATACGTCTGCAAGGGCAAAACGAAGTGGAAAAAACAACTTACAATGACAACAAAGCTATTCAATTCACTTCAAGATACGCATGATTTCAGCCTGTGAGAAAATGTTACAACACCATTTCACTGCTCATGAAATGGAGTTGTACATCATCAGAAATTGAACAGGGCAGAAACACAACTTATTCTCTCGCAAAATGTTAAAGCTATGTGTCATACATCGCAGAAAGATTAGTTTCACCCAGACCCTAACGACTCTGTAACGACTCTGGCCCAGGTGAAACGAACACATCTTAGGAAGGGTGAGTCCTGAACCACAGAATACAAATTCTGGTTGCCTGCACGAGTTTTTAGAACTGAAGAATCTCCCTGGATAGGTAGCTAAACGTCTTCAACAAAATTTCCAGTCCAGTTGACAGAAGGAAACCACATGCCTTGGAGATTTTGCTGGACAAAGAAGGTTTAATCTAGATGTAGTATTGATTGTATGCAATTAATTTCCTCATTTCAGCTATACACTCAGACAAAAAGTAAATTCCCTACATAAATTCTGTGCTAGAGCATGAACACTGATCAATTAAATTACCCTTTTATAAAGTATAAAGTAACTGATATTCAAACATGGCACTATTATAAACAATGTTTATGTGGGACATTCAAAAATCACAAAAGCAAATATGGGTGTGAGACTCAGGTATTTACATACATTTAGATTTATAGTTTAGATGCAAACAAGACCACTCAGTGTTATAAAAACTAACCGCAGGGTGAAACACATTGATGGCCTGGATAGCAGCCTTTCCCTTCTGCTTTACTCCAAACACAAGGTCGATCCACTGGCAGATCATCTGCGACACCTGCTCAGACTCAAGACTCTGTCTGTGTATTAGCACAAAGAGCCGTGGGTCGTTCCTGGCCCACGGAGGCAGATTCACATGGTTGACTCTCTCACCGTTCTGCCGAACCCCAAAGTCAAAACCTGGCATGGGAAAAGACCAACTCTGATCACGCTACATGGAAGATGTATTGTCAAGATTCACAAGGAAAGAGTTTAAGGGCATTTTCACAGGTTCTTAGAGCAACCGGTCCCAAAGGGCTCAAAAATTAAGGTTTTTAATTTGTTGTTTTTTTTTGTAAGTAGTAATTTTCGTAAAAATTTTCAAGTTTATAAATACTTTTTGAATTATGGCTATCACGTTATTTTCTTGGAAGTTATGGCAAAATCTTTTGTTGTAATTTACTGATGGTATAAAGCTAGATTTCAGAGTGGACACTTTTGGACGGACACAGATTCACATGCTCATGTAATCAACATTTCAGAATTTGTTTCAGAGATGTTTTGCTCTAACGTTACACACCTAGATGTAGCTTATAATAAGTGCATCTGATTGGAAACAGACACATTTCTTATTATCACAAGAGACAGAAACGTCAGAGTGGACATTGTGGACGGACACTTTCTCTCCCGGGTTCAGATCGGCCTTGTGCAGAACAAATCAGAGAGATTGCCCCCAATGCATGATTTAGTTGCACAACAGAAGCTTCTCATTTTGGATGGAAAAATTTGCATAACAAACATCCTGCTTTGATTTATTTGATTGAATTATTATTATTTCAGTTCCAATATTGAGAGTTTTTGAAGTGGGAAACTCAAATTAGTCCAAAATTTAACTTCCGTGTACATTTTCAAGACGAGCTGATAGATTTTGTTTATTATTATTTTTTATTTGAAGGTGCTCCATACTACTGTGTATTTATTAATATAAAAATCATACATAATACGTACAGACTATGGAACAGTAACCATTTATGATACCATTTATGTACCACAGCCCTCTATAAGACTGTGAAAAAGCCCTTAAAACCTTTATCAGACTTCTTAGCTCTTCACTAGAAAATAGGTATTTTCCCTTGAATAATAAAACATAAATAGTAATTTGATGGTGAACCAGGGAAAAAAAATTAAAGCATAATGCCTTGAAACAATGGAACATTACATAGTCCAAGAAACGCAGTTGGAAGAGAAAATTGTAGTGAATGTGGAAACAGAAAAAACCCCAAAAACAAACAAACAAACAAAAAAACTTTAATACCTTCTCTGTTGACCAGGAACTCTGGCAGATAAAAAAACTCTGGGATGAGTTCTTTAACATCAGTCATGGACTCATAAGAGGACAATCTCCACGTGGTCTTCATGGAGTGGAAAGTCCGGTCTGGAATATCAAAGCTCTGGTCTGTAAATATGAGAAAATAAAGAAATAAATCTTTAATAAAAAAAAATCATCTTTTTACAATGTAATATACATAATCTCTTGAGACAGTGAGAGGAGGAGGGAAAAATGAATATATATAAATATATATAAATAAATCTCATTTCTTTAATTTTCTCCATTGAGATTTTATCTTTATCTCACTCTAACGTGTATGGAGCAACCGTGTTCACAGTAATCCTCCAGGATTAATAAAGTATTCTGATATTCAGTACTTAGCATATCAAAAAGCTAATTATTCATTTAAAAATGTTAGGAAGAATGTAAGAGTTAAATAAGTGGCTCCTGCAGAGCACACTCAGGCGATGTAAGTGCGTATTTAAGGGTGAGATTACCTTGATAGGCGAGAAACATTTTGGTGAAGGGAGGCATCCGGACTAGGAAGTGCAGAACGGTACCACTATTGGAATAGTGGGAACCATAGTGGTAAGGTTGTACAGGTGGCATGGGGTCATCCTCATAAGCACCTTTTTTATACTCCTCCTCCAAATACTACAAATGAACGTCATACGACCATTTAGTTAAGATAACGTCAACGACCATTTTACAGCCAGTATTTAATTATGATATTTTATTTTTAAATAATTTCAAAAGATGCAAAACAGTACCTTATAGTTGTCTACATATCTGTCTTCTTTCTCTTTTGATTGCACTGCAATAGGTTTGCTCAGGTTTCTGCCAAAATAAAATACATAGTTATGCAACATTTGATTTTATAGTAAATAAAATTCAAACAGGTATAATGTACACATTTTAAAAACACACTTCTTCCTAACATGTTGTAATTTTAATGCAAGACACCAATACCTTACTCTATATGTACATAAGGTACTTAAGCTTAAGGAAAAAAAAATTAAGTTCTTTTACAATATTCCCCAATTATTGTGTGTGGAAACAACAAAAAATGCATAATTCTCTCATTCTTTCATAAAAAATTCTCTCATTAACTGGTTAGGAATCAAATGCATTTTGGAAGTGGGTATGTGTGTTTTGTCTAAATTCTTTGATTCCAGATAATAAGATACTGGAAGCCTTCAAAATTTTAAATTAGGCCAAAAAAAAAAAATTAAAAAAAGCCTAATTCCACACCCACCCACTTTGCATTGTTTTACATAAATTGGCTTTTTTGGCTTCGGATTAAGCAGTTATGTTTTGTTTTTAAAATGGGGCACATTTGGAATGATTTACCTGTAAATCGATGGGTCCTGCAAGTCCAGGGTCTCACTGATGTAGTCACTCAGGATGAAGGGGAAGACAGGATACTGCATTAAGTCATTAAAGGAGCGGCCAGCATGCTTATTGAGGTGAGTGAGATACTCAAAATTGGTGATCTGGCTGGAGCCCCAAAGGTGGGTGAGGGCATTTATATTATCATATTCTAGCAGGTTTGGCAGCTCAGAAGTAAGGATGTTGTGGTAGACATCATTTCGAGCCTGAGGCAGAAGAAAAAAAACTAATATAAAAACTAATTTATACAAGACTTCCTAAAATTTTGATGGAGATAACACTAGACGACGACAACAGTCAGGAAATGGAAGTCATTCCTCACGACTTCGTGCTTCAGGTTCTGCAGCTTCAGTGCATTGCGGATTTTTTTTTTAAAATATTTATCGTAAAATAAAAAAATAAGGAAAAATACAGAAAAGGTTCAGGAAAATGCAGTGAGGGGTCAACTACTGACTCGGATTCTCATCCCAGCCTCTATTTCTTCTTCTTGTGTTACACGAATGCTGGGAAATTCGTCTCGACCAATCAGCTTGCAAGATTTCAGAGCCGTGTCCCAAACCGGAGTCGGTAGTGACCTTGCGGCCTTTCTCTTAACTTTTTCACTATTAAACAGGGAATGGCCGCAAGCTCACTACCGACTCCGGTTTGGGTCTCGGCTCCCAAACACATTTCTTACACTTTATTTACATCTATGTACAATTACACACATGTATTTTAAATTATTTATATTTTATTTACATCTTATTACTTAATATTTATATTTTATTTGCATCTTATGTGTTGTTTTTGAATGTTAAATTGTTATTATAAGCATTTATCGCTTATACATGTACGTATACGTCAGTCAAGGGGGTCGATCCTACTTCGCGGAAATTCAGTGTTCTTGTAGGGTCTCGACCCCCCATTAACCACCAAAAGTGAGGGATCCCTGTAACAACAACAACAACAACAGCAGCAGCATCATCACATGATTTCATGGCAGGTAATTTAGCGTGCCCTGTGTAATCCTAGCACTCTTCCTACATATAGAATAAAGAGAACATGTACGTTATTTGTTAACTTCTATAGATTTAAAAAAAAAAAAAAAAAAAAAAAAAAAAAAAAAAAAAAAAAAAAAAAAAAAAAAAAAAGAGTTAATCATAGTCCCTACATACAAAATGCAAGTTAATGTGCACTCGTTTATCACTGAAAATCACTGCTGTACCTTTGTATTTTCGAATGCCAAAAGCAGAGTTCGGCCATTAGTAAGGAAGATTTCCACAGCATTGTCTCTGAGCTGCCACCAGCGTTTGTGCACCTCCTTTATTTCCTCATATGTCCAGCAGAAGGATGCAGGCTCTGTCTCTCCCTGAGGAATCTGCTGATAAAAAAAAGCTCTTTCAGCTCCAAGTGTACAGCTTTCAGCTTAAGGCACACACACACACACACACACACACACACACACACACACACACACACTTTTTTTAACAGAATAAAATAAGCAAACCTGGCTGTTGTTGGCTTCAGACACATTGTCCTCCACGAAGTACATTCCTGATTTCCCTACAGACACACAAAATATGGTAATGCATCATAGTAGATATTTATGCACAGTGGAACCTCACGATACGAAAGCTTCTGTACACGAAAATTTCATTGCACGAAATGATAAAAATTATTTTGATGATGCAAATTATTATTCAGCATACAAAAGAAACGGAACACAATTTCCCATCAAAATCATTCCCATCAGTACCATGATCCTGCTCTTCCTCTCCAGTCCAGGTGGTGGCGGTAATACACCGCCAAAAAAAAGGAAAAAAGAATCCAATGTGTTTTAAGTGCAAGTAAGTTTAACGTTTCCTGCCATTTATTTTCTGCCGTTTTTATTATTTTCTTTGCCATCCTCCTCGCTACTTTCGCATTCGGACATTGCCTCACTCGAAAGGTAAGGTTCCACGTTTTCCTATTTTTTTTTGCATTATGTTCTATTATCTACTTCATGTACAGGTAGTAACGGTTCGGTTCGGTATACTGAATGATTCAAATGTATTTGGCTCTTATTTCATT
>JAQNCB010000028.1:10652350-10667865 GCA_030068295.1 Euristhmus nudiceps | reverse complement strand
TGATATTATATACACATATACATGTACGTATACGTCAGTCAGGGGGGTCGATCCTACTTCATGGAAATTCGGCGTTCACGGGGGTCTCGGTCCACATTAACCACCAAAAGTGGGGGATCCTTGTATTCACACAGAGGACTGTTCTCAGCATCACTGTATTGATGACATGACGATGGTATTTTAGTGTGTGTGGTGCCGGTACAAGTATATCAGTCACATTATTACCAGCTTTAACCACTTTAGATTCACTGCTGATTTTAAAAATTGTAACAGTGTGGACTAGCAAGTAGATCTGTCCACATACAGTGAGGTAACAACAAAAGTTGTTGGAGATATTAGCTCCACATTGAAGAGGCCACTTATGGGTTTTTTCCAGACACTGTCTTTAACGTCATTAATCTTTATAAGTTTTTGCCGACCTTGTCAAACAGTGCGAGACCCGTTCATTTTGCCTGCAGCAGGGTGATGACTGAACTATGTGCTGATTGGTGGAAAATCCAGGCTAACTTCATAAATGTAGATAAAGCGTAAATAAAAATTTGCACTGCATGTGCAAAAAAATTCTACAGCCATTGGCAAAGACCTTTGTGTAGGTGACTCATAAGCTGTTTTCACTCAAACTAAATTCTGAACTTTTCCATATGCGAAAGGGCCTTGTACACAAAGTCCAAATATTCGGAAGGAATATTCACTCAGAATAATGCAGGTCATTAAAAACAGAACGGAGCACCGTAGTCATGGAATATGGGGTGTCCGTCAAAACATACTTATAACCCATCCAGTTGATTTTAGATGGGTGCGCAGTCAGTATCGTTGTGTGCCCACCACAGAAAAGCCAGTAAGGCTGCTGATTGGCTGTTATGTGTCGCTGACCTACATGACAACAGCCAACAATTAATTAATATATATAAAATAACAAAGTTGAACCTGGGTGGCAGAGTGGTGCAGTAGTTAGCAGGCTTCCCTCACAGAAAGAAGTTCACGGGTTCGATTCCCAGGCTTGAGGTGTTTCCATGTAGAGTTTGCATGCTCTTCCCATGCTTGTGTGGGTTTCCTCTGGATACTCGAGTTTCCTCCAACAGTCCAAAAACCTGGCCAGCAGGCTGATTGGTGGTTACAAATTGTCTGAATGGTTGTATGTGTGTTGCTCTGAAATGGCTCAGCAAGCTATTCAGGGTGTACCCCACCTTCACCCAGAGTTGGCTGAGATGGGCAATACCTCCCCTCAACCCTAATTAGGATTAAGCGGCTTAGAAAATGAATGAATGCACATTCCGTGTCTCCCAAAAAAGAAGGTTCATACACCACTGCTCAGACTCACACAGAATAAACAAACCCTAAGTCCTCATATTGTGAAGCCTCATCCACGCAGGAAGTGACACAAAAATCAATCACTGAACTGTAGGGGATTGGGCAACAAAAAGTGAAAAATTTCAAATGACGGAAAAGGAAATTGTGTCGGCCTTGTTTTTTGAAATTTGAGCGTGGCTATCATTTTACTCCGAACGCTAGTCGCGGTGCAAACCAGGAAGATATAAAAAGAAATATTTCAAAATGTTCATCAAAAACAGTGTAGACATTTCATTCATTCATCCATTTTCTGTACCGCTTAATCCTACTTAAGGACGTGGGGAGGCTGGTGTCCATCTCAGCCGACTCTGAGAGAGGGCAGAATACACCCTCGATAGCTCGCCAGGCCATCGCAGGACAGAAACACTGACGGCTATGCAGCCTGTGTAGACATTTCTTATATGAATTTTTCACACTTCGCAATTTCTTCTCAGAGCCGGTGTGTACAGAACATAACAGGAAATTGTAATGAGATATGGCGAATAAGATGGCAGTGAGAACCCGCTGATGGTGGGCTGGGGATCAGTAATCCAGCACTCTACCACCAGCCCACCACTGCCGCCGTGAAGAATTTTTCACGTGTTTAATACTTAAAAAAAGTACAAATGTATAGGTTGGGTAATAATGTTACACTGGGAAATTGAAAGTTGCATTCATTAGCATTAATTTGTCCATTTTTAAAAAAAAAATAAAATTAGAACAAAAGTTGTGAAGTAGAATTTTTTTTATACATTTAAAAAAATATATGTTGACTTAAAAATGTTATGGAATGCTTTTCGAAAATATTTGAATTCTGAAAGGTAAGATACGTCATAAAGTAATAAATTCACCTCAACTTTTATTGAAGCCGTTATATGAAAGCACCTTTTATTAGAAGCATAATCTCTATACTTGAGCCATGGAACCAAATTTTGCGAGCACTAAAACGCATGTGGTTGTCGTTCAAATTCAGTGAAATTTTGTTCACTTGTAGTTCAGTATATAAACTCAAACTCTATTATTGTTCAAAGACTGTTTTTAATCACCTTCGGCAAAAAAAGAGTGACGTATTTATGACCCAAAACTTTGATGAGCCCTCAGATACGGCGGTTGAAACCCAAACGAAACATTTTGAACATGAGGCTGCGGCGGTGGTGTTCCCCGTTGGTGTCATCAATCGGAATCTTCAGAATTCTGCAAAACACACAAATAGTTCTAAATTCTAATTCTGGCTAGTAGAATTATTATTTTTTAAAAATTGTAATTTTAAACAATATGTACGTGATTGAAATGTAGCCTTTGAGCTACAAATAGAATTAAAGCCGTTTATTAAATAGTCACCACATTTTCACAGGCTCAAAAGTAATTGGACAAATTGTTGTACGTAATCATTTCAATTTAATCCCAGAACTCGGAATCCGTTTAGGATTTCTTCATCAAACTTGGTAGTTCCCTCTGTTAGTCAGTGTAGTGGTGCCTTTGGATAGTCTGGGATTTCGGCAATTCATATTTCTTTCTGCTTCCTTGGCAAACAATTTATCGTGTAAGAATTTTGGTGTTTGGTGTTTTTTTTTTTTTTTCAGGCTAGAACTTAGAAGAAAAAAAAAGATTTATCATACACAAATTGGATTTCTACAGTATTTTATATGTATGTATAATATGAAACAGCCCATTATCCCCCCCCAATCAGTATGTCTGTTCATCTGTAATCATTTAAATTTTGGGCAAGAACTCCGAGACCATTTGAGGTTTCTATATCAAACTTTGCAGGTATTTCTACTCTGCAGTGTAGTTGTGCCTTTTGATATTTTGGGATTTCTGAAATTCATATTTTCTGACATGTAGAGGCCAGGGAGACACGGTATACCAGTAAAAATACTGGAAGGTAACTTGTGGTAGATAAGCGTCTCATCCAGGTGGAGCTGAACTCCTAGTCACTTTACGGAATTGAAACCGGGACAAGTTCTGGCTATGATGAGCCAGTAGGCTCGGGTGTTAAAAGCCTAACAGTCCAGTCCAGACCTGGATAAGGGTGTCTGCCAAATGTTATCAATGCAAATGCAATGTACATGTCTTTAGCCTTTGGAGGAAACCAGAGTACCCGAAGGAAACCAAACTCCACATAAAATCGCCCCAAGCTGAGGAATCGCATCCCGGACCGTCTTGCTGTGAAGCAGACATGCTAACCACTACACCACCGTCTCCCAGCGTTCTTCTAAGTTTGATAAATGTGAAACCTGTCAGTCACAGGTTCCAGTATTTGTTGAAAATGTGAAAATTGCTGGGTTCAAACAAAAGTAACCGTGTTCCAAGTGGTTTATTCCATCCAGATGTAAACATCAGGAAAAGAACTCTGAAATTCTGCTCTCGCATCTCAAATTCATCTTTGAATCTCAAACTACCAGAAGGCTTCAGTGCTCAACCAAAACTAAAGTACTGGCCTTGGCGTTCTGTGCGGACCGGCCTTGCTGTGGACGCGTATGTGCTGTTTAACTGCACCCGTGTGTTTTGCGGAGTGTATGAAGTTATAGCTGATGTTCCTGTGTACAGGCTTCTGGTTGGGGCTCCTCGAGCAAATTCATCCTACAGTACCTCTGTTCATTCTCCCGGCGCTGTGTTCAAATGTCGTATTCACAGCAATCCGGACCGCCGTTGTACAGAGATCGACCTGGACAGAGGTGAGTGTACACATTTTCAGTTTCCGAAACGACTCTCAGCATCCCCCTGTCTCAAAATATAAAGTTGTTGCTACGGATGCTGAAGAACAACAGAATGCAAGTTTCCATGGTGTAGAACTAAACCAGTAGCAGCTTAATTATTATGGCTTGGAACATGTGCTTAGTATTTTTCAGTGTAAACCATATAAAAATAGCTTTGATCATCACTCTTCCTGTTGCTTCACTGCCATCTTGTTATGACAGCTAATTTCTGGCGCTGATAAGATGCTGCACTTCTTTTCCAGGGGCAAATATTTATTGAAAGGATCTGTTTATACTGCAGCACGAATGGTGCTCTGCTATTACTGCTCTTCCTCTCCAGATTGACCTTATTATTTTCGTTTCATTTTGATGACTAATGATGTGTATTCAGTTACATAATACAGTACACGCTGTTCCGTAATAATCCATATTCAGTTAACTAGATGTTTAAACAGATAGAGCTGGAGATATGGATATGAAGGAGAAGTATATCAAGCTGGAGTCCTGGAATATTTTTACAGAAATGATAAACGTTTTGCTCATATTTTCCAAGATGTTGAGCCAACTCTTTCAGCTGTAGGCATCTCTTGCAGCACTTCGGGCTCCTTTCTTGTGGTTAATGGGAGTGAGTGGTTTCTGTGGCTTGAATGAACGCTGTCCTACTTACTCTGTGTGTCACCGTTGGAACACACAGCAGTAGACGGTGCCTGCCAGCAGGCCCGGGGCCGAAGCTTTCCCTTCAGTCCTGAGCACATATGAATCATGTTGTCTCCGAACCTGCAGGTCATGGGGGCTCTGAGAAACAGTGCCAATAAAATGGGGCAGTAGTGTCCATTCCCATGAAGTTTTACTGGGAGGTCAATTGGAAATAATGTTACTGGAATGTAGTGCTGGGTGGCTGTTCGTTGTTGTTGTTGTTTTTGTTTTTTTTATAGTTATTCTTTGAAATATCCCAAACAACATGAATTTTTCAAATACTACAAAGAGTTGGAACGGTGTAGTAATTAGAGTTGCGTCTTTTTTCATTTTATGAGCCATTTTATCCTTTGTTAGGGTTGTTGGGAGGCTGGAGCCCATCCCAGCTGAGTCTGGGCAAAGATGAGGTACATCCTGAACAGCTCACCAGACCAACACACAACCACTGACACTCACGCCCAGGTCCGATTTGGAACAGCCGGTTATCCTAATGTGTTTGTATTTTGAACTCGTTCATCCATTCATTTTATAAGCTGCTTAATCCTAATTAGGTTCTCGGTCGACTCTGGGTGAAGGCAGGGTACACCCTGAATATCTCACGAGGCTTTGCAGGGCCAACACTCCTGTCTCCCTTCTCTCTCTCTCTGGTTCGTCCTTCGGGGGTCGAAGATAACCACGACTTCATTGGTTTGGGGTTCAAAGGTGGCTGGTCAGGCCAGTCTGGGCCCGGAAGGTTCGCCTCCGCGTTGGACACATGTGGATGGATGCTGGTTGGGCAGTGGAGGCTGCTAGGCCCTTGTGTGCTGCATGATTCTTCTTTGCTCCTTTAGTTGTTCTTTGTTCTGCTGCACATGCACCTTTTGGTGATCCTGCATCACCAGCTGAGGCTGTTAAAGGCAAGGGACTCCCAGTTTCTGGTACTGATGTCCAGGTTTTTGAGGGACATCTTGAGGGTGTCCTTGATATGTTTATTTTATCCCTCAACTGAGCGCTTTCGTTGGGATAACTGCCCATAAAGCAGCTGCTTTAGCAGCCGGCTATCTGGCATTCTGACGATGTGGCCTGCCCATCTGACTTCAGTCCCATGAAGGAGGGTATGGATACTAGGAAGATCATCTTGTTGGAGGATTTCTCTGTCTGGTACATTGTCCTGCAATTTGATATGGAAGAGTTTGCGGAGACAGCTCAGGTGGAAGTGATTATGCTGTTTGGTGTGTCTGCTGTAGGCAGTTCAGGTCTCACAGGGATAAAGCAGTGTGGTAAGGACCAATGCACGGTAGACCTTCAGCATGGTGGTCAAGGTGAGCGCTCTTCGCTCCCAAGCATTCTCTTGGAGTCTGCCAAAAGCAGAGCTGGCTTTGGCGATCCTGTTGCTCAATTCTGCGTCCGTGTTCACTGCTCGGGAGAGTGTGCTGCCAAGATAGGTGAAGTTGTTGGTTGCCTGAAGGTTCTGCCCCGTTACTGTGATGTGAGGTTCTTGGTATGGGCTGGTACATGATTTTAGTCTTTTTGGTACTGATGGTGAGACCAAAGTTGTCGCAAGCTTGAGAGAAACGGTCCATTTTGTGCTGCCTCTCTTGCGTTGTGGCGATGTTGAGCGCACAGCCTTCAGCAAACAGTAAGTCCCTGATGACAGACTCCTTCACCTTTGTAACAGCCAGGAGGCGCCTGAGGTTGAACAATCTGCTCTCAGTTTTGTAGCTGACTGAGATTCCGTCCTGGGTATCACGAAAGGCATCGATCAGCATGGAAGAGAAGTCCATGTGGAAGAGTGTGGCGGTAAGAACACATCCTTGTTTCATGCTGTTGGTAACTGCGACGGCCTCCATCTGTTCAGCATCATCCAGGACTTTCACCATCATGGCATCTTGAAATTGTCGTACAGTTGTTATGAACTTGTCTGGGCAGCCGAACCTCTCCATCATCTTCCATAAGCCATCTCTGCTGACCGTACCAAAAGCCTTGGTTAAGTCTACGGCCAACACACATCCATCCGTCCACACTCAGTCGCACACCTAGGGGAGATTTGGAACCACCAATCAGCCTACCTTGCATGTTGTTGAACTGTGGGAGAAAACAGGGAGAACATGTGACCTCCACAGAGGAACAGAGGGTCAAAGCCAGGGCCTTCTTACTGTGAAGTAGAAGTGCTAACTACTACACCACGGTGCCACTCTACTTAGGGTTTTATTTAGAGAAATCAAGCAAACTAATCCAGCACACGAAGCGGTGTTGTCCTTAAAGAGACCAAAATCAGACAATCAGCAGTCAGATCGGCAGAGACAAAACTATCGGAAAAAAAAACTAGGACAAGAACAAGGTCAAAAAGAGAAATACAAGACAACATGCTTGGCTAAGACACATGGCATAAATAGAACAACTAGTCAGCGTTAAGCATAAACAGGTGATTAAGGCGAGATGTGAGAGGAGACGAGACGTAAACAAACATAAGCAAATGTGACTTATCAACAAAAAACAGCATCATGGAAGTGCATGTTGTATCATTGAGAATAGCAGCATGAGGAAAAGGAGAAAACTCCACATAGTCTGTAACCCGAGGTCAGGTTTGATCCTGGGACTTTGCCTTCTTTAAGGAGTAGAAAACGATGTTGTTCCGACATTCAGTAAAAAAAAAAAAAAGCTACAAACATAGTAGCGCATAAACTAAGATTTCCTCTCTTTGTCTGATAATCCAAGTCCCTTAGTGCTGCACTTAATAAGCAGTTTGATTTCAGATGCTAGAATGCTTTGCTTCCTTTCTGGTGGTTTGGGACATAACATTCTGCTAGATCTATTACTGCAGTGTGGATTTTGAAAGATGTGAAAGAAACAAATTCACTCTCCATGCAATGCTGGGAAAAGTGATGGACATTTACCAGAATCTCAGAATGAACTGAAAACACACTGATAGGAATGAAACTGTCATCTCAAACTTTCATGGTCCTAACAGACTATTAAATACAATCATTTTAGGCCTTAAAATCTTTTAAATGTTTTTTTTTTTAAATAAATAATACCGTAATTAATACAGCCAGGACTGATGTTTACTCTGGAAGTTATATGAGAGGGTCAGTTTCCAAAGAACAAATAAATAAATGGAGAGGCTGGAGCCTAGCTCAGACTCTGGGTGAAGGTCACAGGGCCAACACACCCACACCCATTCATACACTCCCATCTAAGGGCAATTTGGAGCAGTCAGTTAGCCTATTGTGCATGCCTTTGGACTGGGGGAAAAAAAATCAAAGTATCTGGAGCAAACCTGCACAAACGCCACATAGAAGTCCAGGACTTGAACCTTTTTGCTGCGAGGTGTTCACGCTAACCTCTATGCCGCTGTGCCTCCCCATTGTACATATGTTGATGTATATTAGTCATTTATGAATTAGCAGCTGTTGCACAGTATAAATGATCTGCATTTGGTGATGCCCACAAAACTCCTTCAAAAGCAAACCTTACACCACTGAGACTGTGAGGGAACGTGAAAAATAGATTTCTCAGAGGTAGAAGTGAAGGTTGTTTAGACTCAGGTCTCTGCCAAAACATACATATTCTCAGAGACTATGAGCACCTTGAAAGACCACAGTCTGGAGCCAAAGTACAGAAAAGGCGGATAAGTATGAATTAAGGTGAAAAGGTTTCACATGGTTGAGAAAAAATGCGGTTGCGGCTAGAAGTTGACATATACTCATCTTGGACATGAACGTCACGACCGTATTAGCCTTTTAGTGATTTATTTTTCTTTCTTTTTTTTTTTTTTTGAGTTGTTCGTTTTCTGGTGCAGAATGACTACAGAAACAAATGCTCCAAAACCTGGGGGCTATCTGAACCTAAACAAGGTGAATATTATACATACAGAATCAAATAAAGTGAAATAAAGTGAAGTAAAGTGAAGTAAAGTAAAGTGAAGTAAAGTGAAATGAAATTCAACCCTTCCAAATCCTCCTGTAGTATATGAATATGTGTATACTTTCTTTATCAGGTGGTTTTTACTTACATTTTGGAACTTGCGATCTTCTAAAATCCATTTGATAGTTTGCATTAGCCAGTTTCAAAAGGCTGCTGTTTAATTCTTTTGAATGTGTGAAACCGCAAGACTAGGATATGAAACTGACCGGTCACACAAGATAAGATAATGGCAAAAATAACAGTATACAGATATTAAACTAACAATTCAAATAGAAACTAGTGAACTTCTGAATAAAATAAAACTAATCACTTCTACAAATGACTCAAGCTTCATCAGCTCATCTAGAGACACAAATGGTATAACCTGCTGTTTATTCACATGAAAATTACTTTCATATGTATTGTTAAATACACGTGAATCGTGTTCGACTTTTGCAGTGCAATGTCACCCAACTGTGTGCAGATTTATTGCTTTTTTCAAAACGAAGCTTGGATTAAGAGGAAAAGGAAGAGCGTTTTGATGTGCAAAGAGACGTACACGATGTATGCAGGCTTTTATTAAGTTTGGCTTCTAAATTATAAATTCAATGCTGCAGAATAAGTTCCAGAATGCCTTTCAACTCGCCTTGGTCTTGAACTGTCCTGTTAGTGATCACAATTGACTACAGCCGTTAGCTTCTCTGTGCCAGCATTAAAAAGACATTTGTTTGACGGCACTTATCGGATTTACCAGCAGACAATACAGTGGGAAAGAGGATGGTATCTTTTATACAAGTTAGGGTATCCCTTGGATCCATATTTAAACAACTGCAGATTTCAAAATGCACTGTATCTAAGTGAACGTTATTGGGAGGTCTAGCCACTTTGCCAAGGTCTGTAGGAACACTGAAATGTCCATCTCAACTGAGGGAAAGCTTCTGGAACACTGGTGTACTCTGTCCAGCCAAGAGAGTTTTACATAAGCATAGACTGAATGACTATCTTCCAAAAAAAAAGAAGCCACTCCTCCAAAATTCACACTTTTGAGCTTGACTAAAGTTTTTATCTGACCACACGGACAAAAAAAACCTTCTGTAGCCATATTACCACAATGACCAGAGATATGTTTGGAGGAGTAACAGTGAGGTTGGACAGATGAAGAAAGTCTGAGGTCTACCTCAGAATTATTTGGAATAATCTTAAACCATCAGAAACTTGGGTAAACAGTTGAGTGTTCCAGCAGCACGGTGACCCCGGTACGCCTTGAAGCTGTGTATGGATCGGATAAAGCAGGATAACATTAAGCTTCAGAATGGTCTTTTTGCTCCTCAATGGTTCTGACCTCAACATTCCAGGGTTCAAGAAGCCTGGTGAAATATCCCACCAGAATTGTACCAGAGGCCTGGTGATGGCTGTCAAAAGCATTTGGTTAAACTTGCTAAGAGTACTCACACAATACCACATAACCACATAATACTCTACTGATACAAGGAGTAGCCATCTTGAACTTTGAAATCAGGGTGGTGAGGTTCCTCTGACATTCTGAACCAGGAATCTGCCTTCAGGGGTGGTCCTACTGAGGACTCAGAAATCCTGACTTTTTAGGATATGGAATGCACCATTTTTCTCTCTCTCTCTCTCTCTCTCTCTCTCTCTCTCTCTCTCTCTCTCTCTCTCTCTCTCTCTCTCTCTCTCTCTCTCTCATGCTGCAGCACCATACTCTTTAGTTCACACTGAGAGAACGAAATGTTCAAAACCGCACTTCAGTAGAGTCAATGCTCATTAGCACAAGTGCAACAAGTTTCGGGGTGTAAGGGTGGAAAGACGAGCAGTTTGTTGAAAGTCCGTCCATTCCAGACAGAGAAATGTACAGCTTTGCACTCTATCTACTGTCAAGCTTGTAGCGCATCGTCACGGCCAGTTTACACACAGAACATCGAATTTCTTAAAAATCTATGGAATGAACACTGAATCTGAGATGAAAATTACTTCATAGCAGTGCAGTTATCTTGCTCCGTAGCGCTTTTGATTCAACAAGGAATCTTAAAATATGTTGGTTCCAATATAATAATCCCAAATTCAATGTCTTAAAAACTTCTAGTAGGAAATGAAAGACTGACTATAGGTTGACTAAATGTTGACATTTTCAAGCTAGCTTAACTGGCGAAGATGTAATTATTGCATCGCACTACAAAAAATGCACAAGAAAGAAACATGTTCCTAAAGTCTCTTGTTTCAAGCAAAAAAAAAAAAGTGCATGTCGGATAAGAATTTATTCTTGCTAAGTTTTTTTAAACTGAAAACTTGAAATTTGACAATTTCCAACTTGTATCCTTAAAATGGGAAAGTTTGGTTTGTTGCGAACACCTACAACGTTGTATTTTAAATAAATGTACCAAATTTTTAAAATTTATTTTCCTATTGAATGTTTTTTTTTGTTTTGTTTTTTTTCAGGGCAGATTTATTTATTTAATTATATATCTTGGGGGGACCCCCCCCCCCCCAATTTTCTCCCTAATATAGTCGTATCCAATTCCCACCCATCAAGTATTGCCTTCCCTGTCACTTGACCACCACTAACCTGGGAGGGGTGAAAGCATGCACATGCCCCTCCGTGATATGCTATGCTAGCCACCCGCTTCTTTTCGAATTGCGGTGCAAGCATATTTGGTTTCAGTCTAACATACTCTGAGAAAAAATGCTATCCGACCCCTCATACAAACGACTCCCATGATTGGCTGCCATATGGACACCCATGATTAGCTGTTGATCGCTATGAGTGAAGGGAAGTGAGCATATGCCATTCCTCCCTCCCGTGAGAGCTTGGCTGATTAGCTCCCATGGTCTCCCGGTCCTGGATGGCTGTGGCATTGTGGATTCAGACTTCCGATCTCTGGGTTCATATCTTGTTGATGCGCCACTCGGGAGCCAGACAGACTTAATTAGTTTGTCTTGATGTTTATGACTTTTATCAGACACACTCATTCAGCATTTATACAACCAAGCAGTCGAGAGTCCTTAAAACCACAGTTTACTTCATGCACTCTAAGCTGCACATAACCAGCGTCTGATCTCAGTTCAAAGCAGTTGGACTTATTACAAAATGTTTATCTTTTTTACGAAATAACATTTCATTATATGTAAGCACTTGCTCTACGGTATACAAGCTCAATGTGTGGCGCTAGAACCCAAGAGTTCATAGGTTCGAGTCATCAGCGGCCACCGTCTGCAGCTGGGTGCCAGTTTGATGTAAATGGCCGAAGTTTCAGGGAGAGAGGGATGGCAGACATTCTCTTTCCTGTCACTCACTGATCAGTGCAGACAAGGGGGCGAGATGGAACTAGCCTCGGAGTATAGGTCTCTACCTCAAAGATGTGCTGGAGTATGAAAGTATTCAGATTCTTCAAAGATTCTTAAGATTTCTTTATTTTACTGAGTTTCATTCAACCCATATGAAGATGAAGGTTTTTTGCCTTGTTTACCCGAGCGTAGTGGCTTATCAGAGCTGGAGCTTCTCCCAGTTTCTATAACTTGAAGCAACTTGGGAGTTCAACTCCTCTTGGATAGGAAACTAGTTCATCGCGAGTTACCTTCCCAGTATTTTTTTAACTGGTACCTATTTAAACTGGTGGATGGACAGAGGCACACTTTGGGTCAAGACCTTGCCCTAGGATCTTGGCACAGTGGGGTTCTAATTGGGATTCAAGCTATACAATATAAGGCATGCATGGGGCAGTGATGGCCCGGTGGTAGGGTTCTGAATTACTGATCCCAAGGTTGGGGGTTCAAGCCTCACTATCACCAGGTTGTCCCTGCTGCCCCCAGTCCAGCTAACTGGGTTACCAAAGGTCGGCCGTGTCCCTCACTGTCCGTGGTGAGAGGGATGCAAAAGAACCATCGCTAACTTTCGTCAAGAGCAGCTGCATAGCGTGTTTCCCAAGTCGGCTGAGATGGGCGCCAGCCTCCCGGGACCCTAATTAGGATTAAGTGGTTCGGAAAATGAAAGAATATAAAGTATACAATTAATAAAAATTATTCCATTTATGTGAATGTATTATTGTGGGAGACTTTTGAACTGGCAGCAGAGTTTATTTATCAGTCTTATGGCCTGTGGGAAGAAACTCTTGCACATTCTTGCTGTCTATGCCTTAATGGAGTGATATTTCTTGCAAGAGGGCAAACAGTTCAAACAGTGAACTCAAACATTGTTCAGACAGTGTATGAGCTGAATGCTAACAGTCTCTCATGACGTGAAGGACTCTCTTCCTGCATGTGTCCATGTGGATGTCGTGAAGAAAAGCGAGTGCGACCCCAGTGACCCTCTCAGCTGTCCTCACCACATGCTGCACCACACTTCCTTTTTGAGGCGTTGAGCCTGCAGTGCCAAGCGGTAGAACATCTCGTCAGGGAGCTCTCGATAGCGCCCCAATGGAAGGTGGTGAGAATGGGATGGCGAATGCTCACCTGCCTCAGCCTGCTGTGGAACTGCATCCTCTGCCTTGTTTTGTTTGACCAGTCAGGAGGTTTATGGATTAGAAGAGAGTCTCGGTAATGTGACCCTCGAGGAATTTAGTATGGCTGACCCTCTCCACAGTGGAGCTCTTGATGTGCAGTCGGGATTGAGGTCCGATCTGGTGTATCGATGTAGCTGTAGTCTTAAATATGTAATCCCAGTCAGAACTTTCAAAATGGTCCTGGAGCACTGAAGCTGTACCCTCTGGTTTGCTTTTCACCGCTTTGCTTGCTTTAAGCACTGACAGTTATGTGATCTAAGCCACTCGAGTGGCAGTGGGGGCTGATTTGTGTTCTCCTTTGATGTTGGTATAAACCAAGTCCAATCTGTTGGCCCCTTTTGTTGGAAAAGGGAAATGCTGAAATTGGGGAGGTCGGTGTTTAAGGTTACATGATTGAAGTTTCCAGCAATCACAATAAAACTGTCAGGGTGTTCAGTCTGAGGCTCACTGATAGTATTATCGAACTCCCAGAGTGCCTGCTTCGAGTTGGCACTGGGACAGATGTACACTATCACCGTGTGAGGGACCGTACAGGAACCACTCGCGAGAGGCAGCAAGCCAAATGTATTTCTTTATTGAAGACGGAGGCAAAAGTAACCAGAGTAACACAGTCCCACAAAGTAATCAAAGACAGGTGGTAAACAAACCAAAGAACGATGACTGAGCACTGGGTGACACTAAACGCATGGAGAAAACAAAACCTGGCGCAATGGAAAAACGGGCAGAAATTGGTTTAAAAATATCATATGAAATGATTATATTAAACCGAGTTCAAGTCGTCTCTGCTAATTTTAAGCTTGTTTTTAAAGCAGACTCGCTTGTTGACTTGCTTCTTGTCTTTCAATTCAAGTGAATGCTTTTTGATCCGGCTTACTGACCTGATATTGATGCTCAAAGCAGAGAGCGTGGGTGTGGCCTGACCCCCTTTCCCCACCACTTTGCCCTGCATTGCTTGTACAATGTGACCGGTCCCAATGCAGAGCCATATACCGGTACTCCTCTGCGTTTAGCTACTCACAAACCACAAAGAGTACATCCTCGTGACCCATTAGAAAACAAATACAGGGATCCCTCACCGCAGAACCTGAAGCGCGATATAGCGAGGAATGACTGTAGCTCTGTAATTGAGATTGTGTTGGACGGCGAAGCTGGAGATGTGACGGCCAGTCCTCTGTGTTTTCTGATTTGAGCTCGTACCCAACATTGCTGTAGAATTCTAAAGGTGTTTTCTTTACAAGCGCAACCATATGACTGATATTTTCTCTAGATATGAGCAGGGAGATGTATTTTTGGACATGGTGTTGCTGTTAGTTATGAGATTCTATGCTTATTATTCCTGATGTTGCCATGTTCCACCATTGAACTTAACTTGGCTCATTTGTACATTTAATACTATCTTTCTTGCCGATTTTGTCCTTTTTTTTTTCTGTGGCTCGTCATTGGTGCAGGAGAAATGTTGGGCAGGCATTTCACCCACATTAGTCTGATGATTTCCATGCTGACGCAGGCAGTTTGTATTGTGAGAGGTGTGGTAATCAGTGCCAAAGCAAACAGCAGTCGTCCCCAAAGTCTTCACCTTTGTTCTGTTGTGCATGATTACAGTCTGCACCTAGGTCATGGGGAGGGGGGGGAGGAGAGGATCGAGTGACCATGAAACTCATCAGAAATGCTGTGTGAAGAACATTACCTTATTTGATACCAAGCGGAAACTATGTCCTGACTGTTGACCGAAACTGAGGCCTTTGATATGTGAAAGCTTTGCTCTAATGAGTAATATTCTAACAAGAAGATTACATACAATTTCACATGTTCAGTTCAGGGCAGCATGGTGACGGGTGCATGCTACAAATGGAAGGAACCAAATAACAACACCAAAAAAGTCCATGCAGTCAGTGGAAAAATATCTTTCAGCATTTTTCTGAACTGTTACTCCTACTAGGGCTACGGGTAGGCTGGACTCTATCCCAGCCGACACTAGGCGGAGGCGGTATACCCTGAACAGGTCGCTGGACCATCACACGGCCAACACTTGCACACAACTGGTCACATTCTCACCTTGGGACAATTTTGTTCAGCCGGATATCCTTATGTGAATGCATTTAACCTGTGGGAGGAAACTGGGGAAAACCCACGTAAGCACTGAGAGAAGATGCACAGAACTCCACACAAACATTCTCACTGGATCCAGGATCTTCTTGCCGTGAGGTGGATGTTCTAAGCACTGCTCCACTGTGCCTCCCACTGGGAGAACATGGGAACCCGTTTGTAGGCAACAGCCTGAACTCAATAGGCTAGAATTTGTGTCAGAAATGGGCAGTGGTGGCCCAGCGGTGGGGTACTGGATTGCTTATCTGCACTGGTCCAAGCCCCACTATCACCAAGTTGCCCCTAC
>JAQNCB010000028.1:10224020-10240623 GCA_030068295.1 Euristhmus nudiceps | reverse complement strand
TTATTTACATCTTATGCGTTGTTTTTGAATGTGTAATTGTTATTATAAGCATTTATAGCGTTGAATATGTATTTATTAATATTATATACACATATACATGTACATATACGTCAGTCGGGGGGGGTCGATCCTACTTTGCGGAAATTTGGTGCCCGTGTTGGGTCTCGACCCCATTAACCGCCAAAAGTGAGGGATCCCTGTAGTGGTAACAAAAAAAATATTGCTTTAAAAAGGCATTAAATGTCTTTTTTTTTTTTTTTTTTTTTTAAGAGGTGTAAACAATATGAAGTGTTCATTCATTCAATCATTTCCTGAACCGCTTAATCCTAATTAGGGTTGCAGGGAGGCTGAAGCCCATGGCAGGAGACCCTGGGCGATGGCAGAGTACACCAGGCCATCGCAGGGCAGAAACACGCTGACGGCTAGGCAGCTCCTCTTTATGAAAGGCAGCGATGGTTCTTTTCCATCCCTCTCACCACAGACAGCGAAAGACACGGCCGGCCTGCGGTAACCCAGTTAGCGGCACTGGGAGGACAGCCCGGTGACAGTTGGGCTCGAACCTCAAACCTTGGGATCAGTAATCCAGCACCTTACCACCGGGCCCCCAGTGCCGGCGTTCATTCTGAGAAAATTTAAGGTTTTTTTTTTTAAGTTGCTATGTAATGGGTAGAATGAGGCTCAAATTTCGAGACAAAATCTCCCAGAACCTTACAAACCCCACGCTGATGTAGAGTCAACAGTTCAGACCGTTTCGTACTTCTCTTTCATCAGAATAGTTTATTTTTTTATATTTCATTTAATTATTTAATCATTTTAGATCCTTTACTGAATTATTAAATCAAGCTTATTAAGCACGCACACACTTTCCTCTCACAAACCAACCTTCA
This sequence comes from Euristhmus nudiceps, assembly GCA_030068295.1. Lineage (NCBI taxonomy): Eukaryota > Metazoa > Chordata > Actinopteri > Siluriformes > Plotosidae > Euristhmus > Euristhmus nudiceps. The sequence goes on along the minus strand of JAQNCB010000028.1, from coordinate 10,239,736 downwards.
CACTCACCTTCTTCAAGCCCCACCATCTAAACACAAGCGCAACCACAACATTTAAACACAGCCTCCGACCAACATCATCCCCCCATACAGAGTTATCCTCCCGCCGTACTGACCTATCTCAGCAAGCAGCACCTCGGCGTTGTGCCGGTGCCCAGTGCCCTGGTACACGAGGCCGATGCCAACCACTGCAGCTACCTGCACGCTGTGTGGCACGTCCAGCTCGGTGGAAGTGGGCGGTAACAGGGCAGGTACATGGATGCTCAGCAGGCGTGTGACTGACATGTCCATGGTGCCCAGCTTAGCTGCTGAAACACCCAGCAAGAGCCCTATACTCGTCATCTCATGGCCCTGAGGAAGAAGAGGGGGAAATTCTTCAAAACTCAAAAACTGGTAGTAATTGGATAACTGTTTACCTTCTAAACCAGACACTTTTCACGGAAGGATTGCATCAATGTATATTGCTGGTCTGTGCCAATTTACACGCCAATAAAAAAACGCTCATTAATTGCAACTATCAGTGCACTGCATAACATCATGTATATCATGAGCTTTAGTTTATGTGATCGCAGTCCCTTTGACCAGGTATCTCTTTCCAACAATCTTCAACTGCTCAATTTTGGTAAGCATGTGCCCACTCGAGTCTTGTTTTCTAGGCAAACGTGGAATCCAGTGTTCTTTGGTTGCTGTAGCCTCTATACCTCAAGGTTTGATGTGATCTGCATTCAGAAGAACTTTTCTTCTTGCCACAGTTGTCTGGAGTGGTTATTAGTGACACTGCGCAGGCGAGTTCGGATAAGCTTATTGGATTAGCATGGTAGAGTCGTACAACTGTGTTCCAAGTTGCGATGAAACAAAACTAGAGCTTTGGCAAGAAACTCTCGAGGTGGTTCTGGCATATAAAACACTACAATGAAAGGAATCATATCCAACTGTAAAATATGGTGGAGGTTCTGTGATGCTGTGGGGCAGACTTTACTCCAAACGGTGCTGGAAACCATGCTAACACACATGGCAAAATAGTTGTTATTCTATACAAGGACATTTAAAATAAAAATCTGATTACCAGAAAAACCAAAACTGGGTCATAATTGGATGTACAATAATCTGAAGCACATGTTTAAAATAAAAACAAAACAGAAAACTAAAACACAGAATCAAGCTTCTGCTATGGCCACCTTAGCCTTAACCCTATTAAAAACCTGTGGAATAAGCGGGGGAATGTGCACAAGATAAAATGTTTCAGCAGAAGATGTCTGAAATGTATGTTGGCAAAGTGAGCTCATGTTTAATGCAGTGGTCCTAATAATTGTAGAATATGCGGTTTTAGTCTAAATACATTTATTTCAATTAAAAGTTGGATTTTTCCTCCTTTTTTCAGTGCGAGACGAAGCTACTGAACTATAACGTTTCGCCATAAGAGATTTCTAACTAATCTTTCAAATTTTTGAGGAGTCAATTGTTATAGGTTGGTTTTCACAAGAGATTGGGTATATAATTTAAAATATTTATTAATGAATATATTTTTCCTGGATACTTTAGATATGTGTATTATGTAGAGTAGAAAAATTATATAGCTGTAGAATATAAAAAAAAATAAACAACCACAACAACAACAACAACAACAACAACAACAGAAACCCTTATTCCAAGTGAATAATGCTTGACTGGAAATTGCAGGGGAAAAAATAAAAAACCATTCAAGGTCTGTGATGGTCCCTGACATTGAATCCCGAAATATTTAACAAAATATAATCCCCAAAACGACTACTTTTCTTTCAGCTTCCCCCTCAGGGGTCGCCACAGCAAATCATCCGTTTCCATCCATCCCTGTCCTCAGCATCCTCCTGTCTCACACCAACTAACTTCATGAAATGTTACCCCGCCAAAAAAAAAAAAAAACCCTTATTGTCTAGATTTCTTGTTATTTTTGGGGAAAATATAATTCTAAAAAAACACAAAACTAACCGAGACTACGAGGTTGTTCATGTTTTCAAAAAGGTACAAAAGCAATTTATTCAAACTATGAAGGAGTTTCTAAAGATACCAGTATCAACAAACTGTAACAGGTGCTACACCACGTACATTTCTGTCCAAATTTAAATGTATTAATTTACTGTTTGCTTCAGAGCGCTTTGAACAGCAAGATGAATTTCAAACAGAAACACCAGACATGAAAAAATAAAAGTTAAACGAGTGTCCAAGAAAAAGTTACCTTTGTGCAAGAAGCCACAGCAGAGCTTACAGTAACCAGCAGTCTGGTATTCACTGAACTTATTTTAAAACCATTCAACATGTCTGGAGAAATTCAGCCAACAGTCCATAAAAATCCCATGAACCTGGAAGTCATAGAAAGCTGATACTAAGCTGGTGAACTGGTCGTGATGAAAACCAGAACAGCTGTTTTGGCAATAAAAACTACCAAGGAGGGCTGGACAGCACAAATGACTCCTCTGACAAAAGTTTACCTCGATGGCCTTCAGGTCTAAAAGTATATTCGCAATATGATTTAACTATATACAGTGGTACCTCAAGATACAAAATTATCCGAAGTGGCTTTCGTATCATGATTTTTTCGTATAATGAATCACGTTTTACATGTAAATCTCCTAATTCGTTCCAAGCGCTACAAAAACACCACATTAAATTTTATAATAAGGGTAAAACCAGAATGAAATAAGAGCCAAATACATTTGAATCATTCAATATACCTAACCTAACTGTTACTACCTGTAAATGAAGTAGATAATAGAATGTAATGCAAAAAAAAGAAAAAAAATAATAGGAGAATGTGGATCCTTGCCTTTCGAATGAGGCGATGTCCGAAAGCAAAAGTGGCGAGGAGGAGGGCAAAGAAAATAAGAAAAATGGCAGAAAATAAACGGCAGGAAACATTAAACTTATTACGCTTAAAACACATTGGAATCTTCTTTTCCTTTTTTTGGCGGTGTTTTTCCTCCACCACCTGGACTGGAGAGGAAGAGCAGGATCATGATACTGAGAATGATGGGAAATTGTGTTCTGTTTCTTTCGTATGCTGAATAATTTCTCGTAAAATTAAGTGAAAAAAACCTTTGGGAAAATTTATTTTTCGCGTACTGAAGCTTTCGTATCTCGAGCTTCCACTGTACATGTTGAGTAGTGGTGGTAGTCATGGTGTGGCAAGTTAGTGTGTGTTTGATGATGAGTGTGAGTGTGTGCTTGATGAAGGTGTGATGTGTTATCAGGGTCTGATCTTCGTGGTAGACAATCACAACAGAGAGAGAGAGAGAGAGAGAGAGAGAGAGAGAGAGAGAGAGAGAGAGAGAGAGAGAGAGAGAGAGAGGGGCTAAGTCTGCTGATGAATTCTTCATAATAATAATAATACTAATAAGATATATATGATGATAACACTGATGGCCTGGCGAGCTGACCAGAATGTACTCTGCCATCACCCAGAGTCGGCTGAGATGGGTGACAGCCTCACCGCAACCCTGATTGGGATTAAGCTGTTCAGGAAATGAATGCATGATAACATGAACTACAAATCAAGTAAAATAATATACAATGATGATGAAGTCCTGCTGTGGGGAACTCGTGATGTTGCACACAGTTTCACTCAGAAATGTTTTTAAGTAGGAAACCAAGGTAGTTACCATGGCAACAAGATCTAAGGCCAAAAAAAAAAACACCTTTGTTTCCGGTAACATTGCAGAATAATTTTGGGTCGGTAAAACTTTTATTTATTTATCCATTTTCCCCCCAAAGGCAAACACAGAAATGGAGATGAAGACACCTCCCCTCCCCCGCCCACCCCCTCCTCTCTTCAGCATTGCTAAAGTGAACTCTCCCTGCTGAGTTTCTTAGAGACTTTCATAGAGAGTGTACCTATTGACACTGAATAACAGTTTGTTATTAAATAACCACTGGGTTACAAAAACACATGAAAAAAACTCTACAGTTGGCTCAAATAAAAGGGAGTCGGTCGGGTGACTGGAAACAAAGGTGTTTTTTTTGTTTTTTTTTTTTTTTTTGGCCTAAGCGGTGATTCTCGCTTCTCTCACCAGGCAATTGGAGTATCACTCATCACTTCGTGTGTGAACAATACTTTACTGTTGAGTGATAATGATGATGAGTGTGTGCTTGATGATGAAGGTGTGATGTGTTATCAGGGTCTGATCTACGTGGTGGACAGTAATGACAGAGAGAGAGTGTTGGAATCTGCTGATGAACTCTCCAAAATGGTGAGATTTACTCTTCTGTGTGAGACGTGAGTGATGTGCTGATTGATGCGCCATGACATCATTTCCTGTGTGTGTGTGTGTGTAGCTGCAGGAAGATGAACTGAAGGATGCTGTTCTTCTGGTGTTCGCAAACAAGCAGGATCTGCCCAACGCAATGCCGGTCAGCGAGCTCACCGATAAACTGGGACTGCAGAGTCTGCGCAGCCGAACGGTACACACACACACACACACACACAAAAGATAGCAGTATGTGCTCCTCTGTTCTCACTGTGTGTGTTTTGTCTCTGCAGTGGTACGTTCAGGCTGCGTGCGCTACACAGGGACGGGGACTCTATGATGGACTCGACTGGTTATCCAACGAGCTGGCCAAACGCTAGGGTCCATCACCTCAAACATGCAGTTTTCAGAACATGAATCTACAGACTCTGTTATAAAGAGTGTGTGTGTGTGGGTGTGTGTGTGTGTGTGTGTGTGTGTGTGGGGTGTAAATATGATGTTTTACTTGTGTGTTTGTTGATGACTGTGAGATTGTTCGGTGCTGATGAACTTCACCGCCTGCACTCTTTAACCTCAGAGTGCTCTACCTACCACTGCAGCATTGTCTCCAGGATTCTCCACCTTCTGTCTTTTCTTCCTTTACAATCCACCGAGTCTGTAAACACATTACTATGATTGGCAGTTGTGAAGGTGTTTTGATCTCTCCAATATTACCTGACTTTCTGGAAGCCCCACCTCTTTGCTTTAACTTGCACGGATCATTTCTTGAGTCAGTGCTTCAGTGTTCCTGAAGATGTGCCACTGTGACTTCCTCACTTTGTTCACAGACAAGGATGTGTAATGAGTGTGCTCTTCCTCCTCAGGTTTGCCAGATCTGTGTGAAAATGTAACGTTCTGAGTAGGATTACAGCGTGAATCTTGTTTTTTTGGGGGTTTTTTTTGTTCCTAAATGGACACACATTACAAGTTACAAATCAACTTAAAAGTGTAAATGTCTAAATCTCCAGATCATCCAGAAAATATAACGGGATATTTAACCTGTACAGTTGTATGGTGTATATAGTTCCTTCACCTGAAGACTTTCCTGTATGCATGTATTAGAATTAAAACTACTTCCTGTCTGTGAGGCAGGAACTACTGAGTACTAGCTTAAGTTCATGTTGAGAGAGAGAGAGAAAGAGAGAGAGAGAGAGAGAGAGAGAGAGAGAGAGAGACAGTCATCACCTCCACCTTTCCAGGTGTGCATGTCTGGTGGTGATGATTTGGTTTTAATGATTACTGATGTGTTTGTTCAAGTCTGTTGTAGAACCTTTCACTGCTTCTTTTCTTAAATAAATTTTTTTCCCAAATTTGTCTCATTACTTACTAGTGCTTGCTAAGTGAAACTGTATATCAATTCATACACAGACTTGTATATTTCAAGTGTTTATTTCTTTAATTTTGATTATAACTTGCAGCTAATGAAAAAACAATATCCAGTATCTCAGAAGGTTAGAATATTGTGGAAAAAGTTCAATACTGGAGACTCATGGTGTTATATTCTCATATAATTAACTCAAGACACCTGCAAAGGTTTCCTGGGCCTTTGAATGACCGGTCAGTCTGGTCTGGATGACCCGCAATCATGGGGAAGACTGTGGACTTGACAGTTATCCAGAAGACGATCACTGACACCTTGCACATGGAGGGTAAGACACAAAAAGGTCATTGCTAAAGAAGCTGCCTGTTCACAGAGTGTTGTATCCAGGCACATTAATGGAAAGTGGAGTAGAAGGAAAAACGTAGAGAATCATGTACCAGCGTTAGAGATAACTGCAGCCTTGTGAGGATTGTGGAACGAAAACCATTCAAGAATTTGGGGGAGATTCACAAGGAGTGGATGGCTGCTGGAGTCAGTGCATCAAGCTTCTCGAACCAGAGGCAATGTCAGAGGCGTCTTACCCCCCGGGCTAAGGACAAAAACAACTGGACTGTTTCTCAGTGGTCCAAAATTGTTTTTTTCAGATGAGAGTAAATTTTGCATTTCTTTTGGAAATCAAGGTTCCAGGCTCTGGAGGAATCCGAGTTGTTTGAGGTCCAGTGTAAAGTTTCCCCAGTCAGTGGTGGTTTGGGGAGCCATGTCATCTACTGGTGTTTTCTCAGGTCGAAGGTCAGCGCAGCCGTCTCCCAGGACGTTTTTAGTGCACTTCATGCCTCCCTCTGCTGACCAAATTTATGGAGTTGCTATGCGCACGCGCTTTGAAACTTCATATCTTCATCTCCGTGTCTGGAGGGGCTTTGAAACCATTTAGCGCTTCATCCCCGCTTTTTATTTACACATTCGCTGAAATTTATGTTGATCAACTATAAAGTAGACCGAATTAAGTCACGCAACTCAGCCACTAAAACAAGTGGTTACATGGCGTATACCGATCACTACAGCCCTGCCTGTAACCCTCAACTGCTCAATTATATGAATGCAATAAAAAAAAAAAGTGTCTGAATTCTTTATGAGTGGTTTTGGATAAGGGCATCTGACAAATACCATAAATGTGAATGTCATACATTCTCATTCACACTTCCCTTTTGATTGGGTAATCACGTGCTTCCTGGTATTGCTTTACTGCGGACTTTTCTAGTGCCTCATGTTACATCACACCTTTTTAATACACTGCTGAATTTGGAATATTTAGCAATGTTATGTAGTAGTTAGCATGAGTTGCTGACAGTAAGAAAGTCTTGGGTTTGAGTCCTGGGCACAGCTCGGGTATTTCTGTGTGGAGTTTACATGTTCTCGCGCTTGGGTTTCCTATCACGGTCCAAAGACATGCACTTTAGGCTAATTTGCTGTTCCAACTTGCACCCTCGCCATAAGTGTGAATGGTTGTAAGTCTGGCTTTTCAGGGTGTACCCCACCTTGGCCCAGAGTCTGTTGAGATTAGCTACACCCTCCCCATGACCCTAGTAGGACGAGGCAGTTTGGTGAATGACTGAATGAATGTAGAAGGTGCTAAATTGGTTATTTGGGCATAAATATAAAACTGGCACAGAAAAATAAATGTATTTGTATTTGGTAGTGTGGTACAGGCCCAAATCAGCCAGGGTTTCAAGCACTATTAAAACAACCTGTTGGATGGGTCCAGAGATTCCAGAGATCAGGTGAGTCTTATCTTTAATTTGAACTAGCAGGCAGGTGCCAGTACGCGATTCGAAAACAGGAAGTGACGTCATCCCCTCAGAAACATTGCACAACTAGATAAGTTCTGACAGATCTTAAAGCCCAATTTACCAGGTCAAATATGAGCATGGAATATCGATCATTCACTTTAAAATTAGAAGTCTATATGCAAACGTCCAGAATATAAAATAATTTTTAGGACAATTTAAAAAATCTTTTAATATTATAGCAGTTTCTGAAACATGGCTAAATGCAAACAAGGGAGCAGATTTCAATCTGCAAGGTTATGAATTTAATTACCGATATGTTAATAGAGGGAGCAAAAGTGGAGCTGCTGTGGCTCTCTTTGTGGACAAAGGACTGAACTACAAAGTTGTGAGCTGGATGTCGGTAATCATTGATGAGGTGCTGGAATGCATTACAATTGAGATATGAAGAAATTGAAAGAATGAAAAATGTCATTGTTAGCTGAGTGTACAGAAAACCAAGATGTAGCATTGAAATATTTACTGAAAATATGGAAATGTTGTTTTCCAAAACAAAGCAAAAGGTCAGCTTTATCTGTGGGGATTTTAACATAGATTTATGAAATCCCAATAAACACCAAAAGATAAATTAATTCACAGAAGTAATGTATAGGATGAGTCTACATCCTGCAATTACAAAACCTACCTGAATAACATCTCACGCTGCCACTCTGATAGACAATATATTCACTAACAATATAGATAACAACACTGTGAGTGGATTATTAATGAAGGACATTAGTGACCACCTGCATGTCTTTATAATATATGACTGTAATTCTCAAAAGAAGGAGTCCAATGAAATCATATACAGGAGAGTGAGAAGTGAAGAGTCGATATCTACATTTAGAAATTATTTGCTAAATTATAATTGGAGTGATATATTTAAAGAAACCAATGTAAATAAAGCATATGATTTATTTTTAGATATATACACAACTTTATATGACAGGAAATGCCCACCAAAACAATATAGTAACAAGAGTAACTTTCCAGAAAACCCATGGATGCCCAAAGGACTGCAAAATGCTTGTAAAAAAAGAACTCTCTATACAGGAAATTTATTAAACACAGAACGAAAGAGGCAGAGCTAAAATATAAGAAATATAAAAAAATTAGTTAGTATAATAAGGACATGTAAAAGGGATTATTATACCAAAATATTAGACAATAACAGAAACAACATTAAAGGAATATGGAATACATTAAATGGAATTATTAGGAATAAACAAATCAAACTATCCAGAACCTTTTACTGATAACGACACAATGATTATCAACATGAATGAGGCGGGGTCCAAAACTGGCTAGTGAAATAAATAATACTGGAGAGAAATACATTATTGAGGAGAACGGAGAAAGAAATCCAAACTCAATCCTGTTGGGAACAATAGAAAAAAATGGATGTAAAATAAAACGTCCACAGATTGGAATGACATTGACATGAATTTGACAAAGAAAACAATTAAAAAAATTATAGATCCACTAAATCATATACGCAATTTATCAGTCCAAACCGGTACATTCCCAGATAAAATGAAAATTACCAAGGTTATCCCAGTATACAAAGCAAATGATAAACAACTTTATACTAATTATCGGCCGATATCTCTTCTTTCCCAATTCTCAAAAATACTTGAAAAACTTTTTGTTCCAAGGTTGGACAATTTTATTGTGCAAAACAATTTATTAATGGACAGTCAGTATGGGTTCAGATCAGCCAGATCAACCTCAATGGCTTTGATAGAGTTGGTTGAGGAATTAATGAGTTGTATCGAAAATAAAAATTTGCTGTGGCAATATTTAATGACCTTAAAAAAGCATTGGATACAATAGACCATGAAATCTTACTTGAAAAAATGGAGCGGTATGGTATCAGAGGTTTAGCTTTTGAATGGTTGAAAAGTTATATTGTAAATAGTTAACAATTTGTGCAGATGGGCCAACACAAATCAAAGTGCCTCAATATTACTTGTGGGGTCCCACAGGGCTCAGTACTGGGTCCCAAATGGTTTATTTTATATATCAATGACATTTGCAAAGTATCAGATTTGCTCAAATTTGTTGTTTTTGCTGATGATACAAATATATTTTGTTCTGGAATGGATTTACATCAGTTATTAGAGGTGGCCACAAAAGAAATGGGTAAAATTAAATACTGGTTCGATAATAACAAATTGTCCTTAAACTTGAACAAAACAAAATACACGTTGTTTGGTAAGCGTAAAATAAATGCAGAGGTACAAGTCAAAATGAATGAGGAAATGATAGACAGGGTTTATGAATATAAGTTTCTGGGTGTTGTATTAGACCATAAGCTCATGTTAAATCTCATGTTAAATATCTGTGCTCCAAGGTCTGTAAAAGTGTTGGGATATTGTGGAAAACTAGACATATGCTAAAAACACTGTACATGCTGTATAACACTCTAATTCTACCATATCTCAGCTACTGTGTGGAAGTCTGGGGTAATACTTACAGGAGCAACTTGCAAAAAATATGCACACTGCAAAAAAAGGACAGTAAGGTTAATGCATCATGTGGGTTACCGAGAACACACAAATGTACTGTTTTTAAATCAAACATTCTGAAATTCATGGATCTAATAAAATTTTAAACTTTACAAATCATATTTAGCGCAAGACACAATCTACTCCCAAGAAAGATTAAAAAACTATTCAGTGATAGAGGGGAAAGGTATGAGCTAAGGGGGAAATTAAATCTGAAACAATCTTGTGTCCGTACTACACAAAAGAGCATGAACATATCAATTTGTGTGGAATAGCCTTGGTGATGACATTAGACAAAGCAAAAATATTACACACTTTAAAAGCAAATATATGAAATTAATCATGGTAAAATGCAGAAATGAGGCAGAGCTCAAAATGTGAGGAAAAATTAATGAGTTAATGATGTGGGAAAGGTTGCAATAGCAATGATAAAGATATCTTGATGAGTATTACTATGGGTACAAAACAACAATCTTTAAGTATACTGTTACTGTAATGATGGGGTAGGACTCGAGGAGCATTATTGCTTCTTCCTACTCCTTCTCGAACATTTTACAAATTTTCAGTCTTCTGATGAATAACAAGTGATGTATTATATTTTGTTATTTATATAAATTTTTGTCTTTTATGTACTGTAGCTTATTTTCTGTTTTTGCTGTTGTTGTTGTTCGAGATAAAAAAACTAAAAAAAACAAAAACAAACAAAAAACCGCACATGATTCTCTGTAACTGAGTTTTGCGCTAGCGCACTCATCAGACAGATTTTATATATATTTAAAATAAGTTTGATTCAAAATAAGTTTCACAGATAAAATGTTGTAATGAAGGGTGTCTATTTACATTTACAGCATTTGCAGACACTCTTATCCAAAGCGACTTACAATTATCTGGGGTTTTTTTTTATACAACTGAGCAATTGATGGTTGACCTTGCTCAAGGGCCCAACAGTGTTTACAGTGGGGATTGAATCGCTGACCTTCAGATCAGTAACCCATCACCTTAAGCACTAAGCCACCACTGCCTGTCTAGTTACTTTTGATATATCTCTGTACATAAATGCTCCACAAATAAGATGATATGTTACACTTGCCACCACTATAACACTCAAACAGAGACTAAATCTCCTGCCAGTCAAAAAGGAAATGAATACACGGAAGATTTTGTAACTTAACCTCCAGTATTTCTAAAATTCAGAAAGCGTCCATCAGTTCTTAATATAATGGACAAAGGGTAGAGACCACTGTTCTTTCAGAATGAAAACAGAAAAGCCCTGAGGCTGGTTTCTGATCTCCAATAACAATTGAGCAGTTCCAGTTGTGCTGCACTACAATCCCCCCCTTCACTCAATCTTGGGAACTCCACCATCAGTGATTGTAGTAGGGAAGAAACCTACAATACATGACCAACAATATTACAGTTTACATAGCCCTCTGAAAGAATCCTCCTAAATCATGGTTATTTTCCATCTCTCACTTATATTTCTATATGCTTTAGAGTATTTTAGCTTAAAGAAAAAGGGGTGAAAGTACAGGTGTGCAGGAAAAAAAATCCCACACAGGCAGTGTACTTTGTTCTGTTTGGCCGATCCTAAACAAATCTCATTATGTTGACAAGGAAAATACAATGCTACTCACTAATTTTGCAAGATTGGTCTGTTCCAGTAAATCTCTGCTACAGAATTCATCAATCAGGTTATTTGTCCGGGTTCCAGTATATGTAACACATGGGAAGCAATCGCACAACATTGTAAAGGCAAAAATATTCAAAATCGTTAGCCGTTAAGTTTACCCAGAGCAAACTTAGAACAGCAGCAAAACTCAGTCTGCAGCCGCAGGAAAGCTGCACAAGCTGAGTGCATCCGAGTAATATTGCGAGATGTTTGAGAACATTACTTATCACCTGAAGGGGAGGAACAAATGAAAAATTAACCCAGCATGCTTTTTTTTTTTTTTTTTAAACTACAGCAGATGGTTATTCATTAGCATGATCTGCATAAGTGGCAGCACAATGGGTAAGAGCTTTTAAATTGACAGACATAACCACCATTAGGCAAACAATACCACATGTAATCAGTTATAAAATTAGATGGAGATTAGGCCATGAATTGATTTGGCTTAACATGCCATGTGGAATAAATGACTTTTGCTCCTTATCATTTAAGAGGAAAAATAATATACAAGCGATACCTTATAAAATTTAGTAGTGGACTTTCACTTTTATTCCCTCTAATCATATTATTTTGTGAAGCAGGAAACTACATGGTTTGGATAGCGTTGACTCTGTGGCAGGGTGATGGATCCCAAGGTTGGGGGTTCAAGCCCCACTATCACTGGGTTGTCACTGCTGCCCCCCCAGTGCAGCTCACCAAGTTAACAAAGGCCGGCCATGTCTTTCACTGTCTGAGGTGAGAGGCTTGTAAAAGAACCATTGCTGATTTTTGTAAAGAGTAGGCTGCCTAACCGTCAGTGTGTTTTTGCCCTGTGATGGCCTAGTGAGCTGTCCAGGGTGTACTTGGCCCTCACCCAGAGCTGGCGGAGATGGGCACCAGCCTCACCGTGACCCAAATTAGGATTAAACTGTTCAGAAAATGAATGAATTAAACTATATAGTCAAGTTATACATAATACCCAATGTTAATTTATAGCTACTCCAATTAAAAAATAAAACATAAACTACTAAAGTTAAATAAATATTGGAATAAATCTACTAAAACAGACTTTTAAAATAATTTAAAATGAAATGATCAAATTAGTGCTGCAATATCAATTTTATAAGGCAGTTCTTTTTAAGAACATTTCTGCAGCATTTGCACTCAGACCATCGTTGATTAAAACAGAACACAATTATATCCCTAATTCACTAGGACCACTAACCATACACATATATATTACAACACAACCTCACGCATGCATCTAAAACCTCAGAGTCTCCGGAAGAGGGGAGAAACACCAAAAATGAAAATGATGTTTAATTAACACCAAAAAGAGATTCCTAAACAAATGATGAACAAATCTGCAATGAACCTGCAAAAGCATAACCTCATATCCATACCAGCTGCAGCACTTGGTGACCTTCAGCTCAATCCAGGCTGCACATGTTCTACAAGTCAAAAGCCTGGACACACACATTCTCCTTCAGTTAGAATGAGTAGGCGTGTTCAGAATTTTGACTGGTATGATATGTTGTAGCAGCTGTTATAAACAATTGTTCCCGCTACAATTTTTTTTTTTACTTCCATTCAAGTTATGCTGCGATCCTCTGTTCTCTGAAAAACATTCCGCAGTCAAAGTTGTGATGAGAGTGTAATGGGACGGCCCTTCAATCAGGAACTTTGGCAACATCCAACTTGTCTGACATTATTTCACTAATATAAACGTGGTTAATATAAATTAAATACTACATGAACAGACATAAAATAATATACATTTATGAATAACACTTTTTCAGTACGTGTTCACAAAACAAAAGAATAACAAACAATTAGACACTTTTGGTATTGAGTGATTTCAGCATGTGAATTCCACTATCATGACTACCCTTGCTCTTACAAACAAATACCAGTCAAAGCCTTGGAAACACGAGTAATTAATTCTTGTACTGTACATGATATGGACATAAAGCACACTTGGTTAATATTTTATTAACAATGTGACATTCCAGATGAACAATTGTGTGGCACAAATATGGAGGGCGAGGTCTAGCTAGCTCTTATTACATGCACAGTGTGGACTGGCTTGGCAGCTGCACACTAAGATTTTATCCATGTCTTATGAGTTGATAATAGAAGACATATAGTTTCCTTATGGCAAGTTTTATGTTTTATCATAGACTGCAAGAACTCATCCATAACTACAGGTGCGGCAAATCTTTGCCTTAAAAGTTAACAATTCCACAACTCAATTTTCATTCAGTTACACATGAATTACTTTCTGGTCCTTGATGTAAGTTTTGGGAATATGTCTTTTGGGAACACGTTTAAATATGGCAACCTTAGTTTATCCAAGCTCTTCCATGTGCTCTATGCTATACTGAAAAAAAATTGAATAAGACTTTGTTTAAAATCATTCAAAAATATAGTAGACCATATATCATGACTCTTAATGGCTGAATCTAGGTTTACTCTTAAACTTCATCAGATATTAACCCTGCGTTTACACTGCGGCCACACTGTCCATGTCCCAATGATTAAAAAAAAAAAAAAAAAAAAAAAAAAAGCATACACGTGATTCAGTTCAGCAAGATCCCCTATGATGGTGAATCAAGGTATGTTATGCCGTGTTAAGCTCTACTACAATTCCCACGTTCTATCACGATTTGCGTCAAATCATAATACTTGTGGTTTTCACAGATCATCACGATTCTTTATACTTGATTCATAATACTTGAAAAGTTTTCACAGATCATCACGATTCCACAAAGTTTCCTCAAGATCATAACGATTCGATCCCATGACCTGCCACGCTCATCACATCTCAAACACACAGAGAGCATGGACATGGTGGATACAGTGTAAGCCCAGGGTAACCTATAACATAAATCAACTGTGATAACTTCACTTAATTTTCATTGTGGCTATATTGTTACAAATGTCAATGACTGTTGTCATAAATAAGACACATGGACAATATGACAGATGATTGCTTTGATCGTCACCATCTTCTTCCACCTAATCCGGGGTCAGGTCACGGGGGCAGCAGCCTAAGCAGTGAGGTCCAGACGTCCCTCTCCCCAGCTACTTCCTCCAGCTCTTCCCAGGGAGGTATGTGGTACTGAGGCATTTCCAGACCAGCCGAGACACATAGTCCTTCCACTGTGTTCTGGGTCGACCCCGGTTGGACATGCCCGAAACGTCACACAGAGGCGTTCGGGAGGCATTCTAACCAAATGCCCAAGCCACCTTAATTGGCTCCTCTCAACGCGGAGGAGCAGCTGTTCTACTCCGAGCTCCTCCCCGATGGCTAAGCGTCTCACCCCATCTCTGAGGTAGAACCCTGCCACCCTGCGAAAGAAGCTCATTTCAGCTGCTTGTATTCATAATCTTGTACTTTCAGTCACTACCCAAAGCCCAAGACCATAGGTGAGGGTTGGAATGTAGAGCGACTGGTAAATTGAGAGCTTTGCCTTCCAGCTCAGCTCCCTCTTCATCACGACGGATCGGTACAAGTTCTACTTTACAGCAGAGGCTGCACCGATCTGCCTGTCAATCTCCCTCACTTGTGAACGAGACCCCGAGATAATTGACCTCATTCCAGACCTGGAGGGTGCATCCCACCCTTTGCCGGCTGAGAACCATGGCCTTGGATTTGGGTGAATTGTTCCGATGAGAGCTGGAGGTCTCCACTAGATGAAGCCAAAAGGACATCACCTGGAAAAAAAAAAAACAGACACGAGATCCTATGGCCACCAAACCAGAACCCCTCAATGCCTCGGTTGTGCCGAAAAATTCTGTCGATAACAATTATCAACAGAATTGGTGACAAAAGACAGCCTTAGCGGACTCCAACCCTCACCAGAAACAAATTAGATCTCTTGTTACCAATGTGGACCAAGCTCTGGCTCCGGTGGTACAGAGACCTAACGGCCCATAGCAATGGGTCTGGTACACCGTACTCCCGGAGCACACCCCACAAGAGGACACGGTTGAAAGCCTTCTCTAAATCCACAAAACACATGTGGACAGATTAGGCAAACTCCCGTGTCCCCTCCAGTATCCTGTAGAGCAGCGGTGATCAATCCTGCTCCTGGAGAGCTACCTTCCTGAATATGTTTGCTCCAACCCTTATCATGCCCACCTGACCATCCAGTC
>JAQNCB010000028.1:9390694-9400958 GCA_030068295.1 Euristhmus nudiceps | reverse complement strand
CACACACGCAGCAGATTACATGTGTTCGGCTCAGTGAATTGTGTAAATTGTTCTCCACAGGGACTGAAACTTTTAGGGATCCTGGATGTTGGAAAAACTCCTTGTGCAAGAGAAGCTATTCTTCATGGTGCAGGAGGATCTGCAGTCGCAGGACTAGCGCACTTTTTGGCAACTAGTACGTCTCACGATTTCCAGCACACTATGGTTCTATTTATTATTATTATTATAAGTGGAAGGTTTTATTTATTTAGTTCACTTAAAATCCAATACATCGGTACATGGAACTAAACCTGTTTGGACCCAAGTACCGGTATGTATGTGGATTCTAAACTAAACCAATTTCAAAATAACACAGATCTTTTGAAGTTGACTAATTCATCTTGAAACTTGTCCTGATACAACAAGAAACAATATAAAGATGTGACTGTAATCGAAGTAGATTACAGATTTGCATGGCGATAAACCAAAACAACAATTAGAGTCAACGATATAAAAGTCAACTCAAGTATTATTCGCAGTAAAGTAACAATTCACATATGATATATAAATTCATTCTGATGTTCAAACGTTGCCGTTTGTTTAGGTATCCTGTTTTACAGTGGTGTTTGATGAACATCTAAGTGTTGTTTTTTTCTTTCCTCCCCATCAGGCAGAGTGAGGCGCTCGTTCCATGTTGGCATGGCTGGATTCATGATCACAACGCTGGGCTCATGGTACGTAGTCACACTCACAAAGTTAACATTAGACACTTCATGGTCATTAAGCAGAGTACAGGCCCAAAGCCGGTGGAATGTAGTTAGGAGAGTATTATTTACAAATGTGAGTAAAAGTAAATGCTCCAGCACAAGTGAAACGATAGCAAACAGTATGGACGGTTTTATATCCGAGCCCTGAAGGAAGAAAAAAAGATGGGATAACCTGCTTAGTTAGTATTCAGATTGTAGGCTGACTTCATTTCAGTGCCACGTCATGTTGCTGAGCCTCAACAAGGCCAACTGAGGCAACAATGCCATGGTGAGTGTCTGCTGTAATCAAGGCTAAAGACGTTACCACACTAGTGTACAGGGATCCCTCACTTTTTGGTGGTTAATGTGGGGTCGAGACCCCCGGCGAACACCGAATTTCCGTGCAGTAGGATCGACCCCCCCCGGAATAATGTACACGTACATGTATATGTGTATATAATATCAATAAATACATATTCAACACTATAAATGCTTATAATAACAATTACACATTCAAAAACAACGAATAAGATGTAAATAAAATATAAATACATGTTTATATAAAATGCATAATGTAACCAAACTGAAAACGTTTTGAAACGAATCCAAACCACAGTTGACTAAAGCAAATCTTGATTTTTTTTTTTTTTTTAATTTATTTTGAAAATAGCGAAAGACTGAATGGGCGTCGTATTTATTTATTGTTTTATTTGTTGTAGGTTCTACTGCAGGTATAACAATGCAACACTGCGGATACAGCAGAGGATGATTCAGCAGGGAATTCAGAATAAACTTAGTTATGAGGGGACGAGTCGTGACCCCACAGCAAAAACACCGAATGAGTGACGTGACTGTCAGCTTGTTTGACTTTTACATTGATTGACCGCTGTTCAGTGTCTGATTAGTGCTGAAGCTTTTCCCATGCTGTTGCATTGAAATGTCTATTTATATGAAAAGCCAGTATTTGACTAATGTGAAAAAATATATATATAATAAGAGAAACACAACGAATGACTCAGTGTTATTCTTTGTCTCTGTTTTCATTTTATATATAGAGTATCTTTATATCACTGCACAGTTGAAGACTTGATCAATCTCCAATGGAGCCTCATATTGTATGAAGTAGATAATAGAACATAATGCAAAAAAATAAAAATGATAGGAAAATGTGGAACCTTACCTTTCGAGTGAGGTGATGTCAAAACGGGCAAATGGCAGAAAATAAATGGCAGGAAACATTAACACTTAAACTTATTTACATTTAAAATTAATTTTTCTTTTTTCAGTTTCTAATTTTCATCAGATTCTTCTTCCGTTCTCTGTTTTTTCGGATCGGACTGAACAATAGCGAATGCTGAAACAAAATGCCTGTACTGTACTGCCGCGATACCAACAAACACGCAACTGATGCTTGATGAGAAAGATTCGGCCAATAGGAGAACAGGATCATGGTACTGAGCATGATGGGAAAGATTCTGACCAATAGGGCAGCAGGGGTGTGTTTACGGAGCGAATTTTAAAATGTTCTGCGAGCAGTTTTGTTTCGTTTCTTTCATGCGCTGAATAATTTTTCGTAATATGAAGCAAAGAAACCTTTGCATATCGTTTTGTAAAATGAAATTTTTGTGTACTGAAGCTTTTGTATCTCGACGTTCCACTGTACCGAGTCATCTTCTTTTGTAACCCAGTTGCCTTAAGATTGTGCATTTTAAAATGCTTTTCTGATCACCACAGTGGTTTGGTGATTCACCTTTCTCATCACTAAGCCATTTCTGTCTGCAGAACTTTCTGCTTGTGTGGGTTTCCTCCTGGTATGCCAGTTTCCTTCCCCAGTCCGAAGGCATGCACGTTAGGATAATTGGCTGTGCGATATTGACCCTGTGTGTGTGTGTGTGTGTGTGTGTGTGTGTGTGTGTGTGTGTTGCACTGCAATGGTCCGGTGTGCTGTTCGGGGTGTACCCCTCCTTTACCCATTGTCGGCCGAGATAGGATCCAGCCTTCCCACGACCCTAGTAGGATTAATCGGTCTGTGAAATGGATGGAAAAACCTGGTGTGATGATCCATGGGATATATCTCCAGTATTTCTTCAAGGCATCCATCATCTCAAGCAAACGAAGAACGCAAAGAGGGTTGCCAGTTCACCAAAAAAGCCTTCAGTACTTAAACACATCAACGGCTCTCTCTCAGGCACCTGCTTTATTTAGCTCCGCCCATCAAAAGCTGAAGGAATGGTTTCTGTTTATCCATCTGTTGGTCACACTTTAATTTCCGGGTGTTTATTTGCCGAGCGGTGAAGTTGGGGCTTTCAAATTTGGTGTGCTGGTTCACTGCTATGAGTGCTGAGATGAGTTTGTGTGTGGGTGACCTTGACCTACTTTTCAAGGTCACAGAAGCAAAACTGTACATTAGACTTCCAGATATTTACTTGCTGTGTGCTGAAGTTGGGGATATTAATCTTGCTATGCTTGTTCTATGTTGGCAAATCATCAAATGGCAATTTCGGCGTAAGTGTCTGGACCTCTGTGGTCCATTTTGTAATACGAGGTTAATCCGAGGCAAATCTGAACCCCGAGTTTGGAGACGGGGTTAATTGATCTGTTGATGTGACGCTGTGTTGCATTTGTGTCATCACCAAGTTTGATGCGAAGACCCCCTGAAGGTCTCTGGCCTTCTGCCAGTCAGTATCAGTATCTCAGGTGAATTCACTCTTGAGCGAGGAACCCCTCCCTGGACTCCTTCCAGTGGACTCTATCTTTGTGATGTTTGTCCATGTTGTCCCGATGCTTTGAGTGAGGTCGTCGCGCTGTCTTGCTTTGGGTCGCCCACGTGATCTTCTCCATCCTCTTGGCGTCCATTCAGTTGTTCTGATGGTCCAGCGGTTGTTGGTGAATGGAGCGACGTGGCAGCCCACCTGTGCTTGCTGTCTGTGATGACCCTGATGATATCCTTCCCAGGGGTTGGTGCCATACTTGCTCCGCTTGGCGAGGGATTTGTTGTCAGAGTTACCTTCTCCTAGCCTTTGTCTCAAGAGACTCGTCCCGACAAGGCAGCAGGTTTCACAGTGTACCTACAGAGCGTTTCCGCCTTGAATAGTCATTGCCAAGCCGGGATCTGTCACACCAGTGAGACAGTCCATAATCCAAGGGACTCTTATTATGTATTATTAGAATTGTTCTGATGTTGACCCTTTTGTGAACATTTGTAAGGTTGCTAGGTTGAGCGGATATGTTGGTACCCTCAGAATTTGTTTTGGTCCACGTCCTCTTGGCTCAGCACTTCGGTACCATGGCAAAAGTGCAAAGTGACCTCGGATCAGATTTGTAGCCCCGGTGCACTGAGCAGTGTGCGCAAAGGTCAATGTTTACTTTGTGAATATTTATTTCTTTATTCGTGTACGATATTCTGGCTATTTATTCGAATAGTAAGAGCTTTTTATGCATAAACAGAACAAAAACAATTCAGTATCAGTTGACATTATTTATAGGCTTATTTGTTTTTCAGTATTTAATTTACAAGACCCATCAACCAGGCTAATAACTATATGTACACTCCAGCCTTGGCAGTGGTGGGCTCTGATTTACATGGATCCCAGCCTCTCTGTCCCAGTCTCCGCTTCTGGGCACCACTGTGTTCTGGTATCCAGCACATTAGACATGACTTTTATACTTACTTATTATAAAACAACAAAGTTTTAACAAGGAGGTGTAGTGGTTAGCACCCCCTCAAGAAGGTCTTGAGTTCAAGTCCCATGCCTATGAAGGGTGTTTCTCTGGTTACTATGGTTACCCACCATAATCCACAGACATGCAGTTAGGTTAATTGTGTTAAAAATTTCCCCTAGGTGTGATTGCAAGTGAGAATGGTTGTGTGTGTTGGCCCTGCAATGGAACAATAAGCTGTTCAGGGTGTACCCCAGCTTCATCCAGAGTCAGCTGAGATGGTACCCTGACCCCCCCAGTTAGGGATTTATATCCTGACAAGCTTCCTAAGCAATGATAAATAATAATAATAATAATAATAATAAAAAGTGATGCACCCTCCACCATGTTTCACTGGAAGAATACAGTCAGGCAAGTGTTACACCATGCTCTCATGGCTGGAGATTCTTTTAGATGTTTTTTTTTGTAAACGTTAAACAGCTCTGGTGTGTTTTTAAGAAAGATACGCTGCTGTGTTTTTCAAGACAATCCTCTCTCAGGTCTGTGTGCAGTTCTTTTCACCTCGTGGCATGTGGTTTGTGATTGAACTGTTAGCCGTGCTGATCTTCCATGTTGTATCCAATAAACTGAATATGTGAACTTAATAAGTGGACTGATAAGGTTCACATTTGAGACCAGTTTTAAGTACCATTATTATTAAAAAAATAAATAAAATTTGAATGTTTCAGGTCAGCAAAAAAAAAAAAAAAAAAAAAAACACATTCACTGCATATTTCCTTTTTTTTCATTTTTTATTCCACAACACTTACAACATGAATCTGGCGAATGTATAGTTAGCATGTGCAGAGACCGTATACTACAGTAGTCTGATGGCTGCCACATAAAATGAGCAATTATAAATAACATGCCTTTTTGTAATTTAGAACTCGTAACAAATAAAAAAAGATAAAAAAAAAAACATGCCGTTCAGTGTTAATCATTACACGAGCATTCAAGTGCCACTCGGCGCTGGTTTACTCGTGCAATCACACAACAGAATCAAATTAATAGCATTAAGGCTTCGAGATAAAACAGTGAGCCACAAGAGGGCATTCGGTACAGTGACTATGCTTCGAGGCATGATGTAATGCTTGGTGTTGGAATTGCTGTAACCTTTGTCAATGCTTACTGCTTTATAATAAAGGTTTAGTGTCACTGAATTAATTATAAAACTAAAAAAACAATATGCTAATCTGATGTGCAATAAATAGCTGAATTTATTATGAATGCAGTAAACAAATAATGCAGTGTAGTCTCTATACAGTAAGCTTTGGTAGCTAAGTAATGTAACAAGACTGGGGTATGCTAATCACAGAACAACGGATGTACTGTAAAGCTTTTCTTCTTTTAAAACCTGGAGCATTAATACACAATTCAAATATTTCCGCTTCGAAGAAAAAAAAAAAAAAAACAGCTCAACCAATGAGATTTTAGAACTCGTACTATTTTTATATTTTGGAAATTGCGGTAGGGAGAATTTATTTTTTATTTGGAAACATATATACAGTACAAATTGGAACCACATCGTGTTTTAGGCAGTATGTTTATCATTAAATAATTATTTGGTGTTTCAGGTGATTACCGCAAAGCTGTAAAAAGGAAATCGGATTCGGATATCTTCAAAACATACCAACAAACAGTTGTGCATTGTTAGTATAATTATGCCTGTGCAAACTGTCAAAAAATATACATGCAATTTTGTTTTTTGTTGTTTAATTTTTTGCTACATCAGACAAAAAGAAAGTACTATTAAATAATACAGGGATCCCTCAATTTTCATGGTTAACACTATTTAATAGTGAAAAGGTTAAGGGTAAGGCCGCAAGGTCACTAGTGACTCTGGTTTGGGACTCGGCTCTGAAATCTGATTGGTCAAGACGAATTTCCCAGCATTCGTGTAACACAAGAAGAAGAACAATAGGCTGGGATCCGAATCCGAGTCAGTAGCGACCCCTCGCGGCATTTTCCTGAACTTTCCCCCTGTTTTTCTTTATTTTTTATTTTTCAATGAATATTTTTGAAAAATCCGCGATGCACTGAAGCGCAATATAACGAGGGATGACTGTATATAGATGTAGACACTGGCGAAACACGAAGCTCCCGATAGATGGCGCTATTAATAGGTGTCCGATCCTGTTTTATTTTCACCGTCCTTCTATTCAGTTAGTTGATTTCTGCTTTCATTTGTATCACCTGTCTTGTTGGTTCAATTATCCGTTTAACGAATTCATGTTCCGTCAAGCTTCTGTCTTTCTGAATTTCTGAAATGTTCCAGGAATATTTATTTAGCTATAATTTTTTTTTTTGTTTGTTTTTTACCTACCGCGCGGCTGAGTGGTAGTCTATATATTTGGGCTTCAGTTTTGTGATTATTATAATTTTTTTATTTATTTATTTTTTAAATTGCTGCCCATGAAAATTGAAATTATTCATACAAAACAGTCAATCAGCATCAAAATATTGATACGTAAAGTTATTGAGTTTCCTGTAGTGGACACCAGACAGGATACGGGACAACAATCCACACCGTATTCCATAACTACGGTGATCTGCCCAGCAGCTCTGCTGGTATTTGAATAGTGGTGCTCAAATTGAATTTTTAGTTTAAAAAATACAAAATGCAGGTTTTCCAGGAATACAGCTTAGCTTGAAGGCCATACCTGCAACGTTACAAGCTTAGACTACAAAGAACAAACTTTAAACACCTCGAATCAAGTCGCATCAGTGCAGGTCCTTGTTCATTTTCACCATCTGTATAGTGGCATTAAAAAAAATACAAATAAAATCAGACTCCGAGGCTTTACATTTAAATTTGGTATAATTTTACTTTCTTGGTAAAGCTTTTGATTGAAGTACAGAATGTGGGTGTTTGTTGTAAAATGAATCGATTCTGATTTAAAATAGAGCTTGGACAGTTGCTCACTTGGCTAACATTAGCATATTAATACTAAACGTTCCATTCTGTACTCATTCCCTGTTATAATAACCTCCGATCATCTAGGAAGGCTTTCCACTAAATTTTGGAAGGTGGCTTGAGCGCTACACCAAACATGAGTCTTTACAGATCTTGCTCTTGTACATGGTCATGCTAGAACACACCTGGTCCTCGAGAGCTCATTACAGAAACTGTAATAATACATTTTTTAATTATGTGCTTCCAGCTTCGCAGAAAAACATTTGGGGACGTATCACATATGGGCTTGAGGATCAGGTGTACACAAACTTTTGGCCATGTAGGAAAAGGTCTTAATTTACCTACCTTGCCTGAAAATCGCCTAGAGTGTTCCTGGAAGGATGTGAACAGGAGGTGGCGACAGAGTCTAACTAACCGATTTAAAGTAATAACGCGATTATTTCACTTTAAAATGATGCTTTATGAAATTGCTTTATAATTTATATATAATTAGCATATAATTTATATGCTTTATAATTTTTCGCGTTTCCCACAGGGATGGGGGGGGGACTTTAATTTTTCCCCACAAGGTAGGTAAGAGGCTAAATGTGGTTTTTAAAGATGCCTGTGTTTGTTCTTTAAAATCATTCCCTTGATGCACACACACAACATGAAAAACTGTTATGCACAAATTACAAGAATGATACACAAGCAGGATTTGGGAATGCATGATAATACAGAACATAAAGCTTCATGAATATAAAGCACTCCCCTTACACTACCCTAACGTCTGGGGGGGGGGGAGCACAACATATTTGAAAGATTAAATATGCTTCACTGAACAGTTTGAATATACATTTAAATACATCATGTGTATGTTTGGTAATTAGAGAGAAAATGCTTCAGCGAAAACCTCAACAGTCAGTTCAGGAGGTTCGATGTTTTGAGGCATGACTGCAACAAGCAGGTTGGACAGTTCGGCGAATACGACTTTTCTGATAACGAGGATAAATCAGGCGTCCCGAGTGCCGCATCGAAAAGGTGCTTAACCATCAACACGGAGAACGGAAGTTCGAATCCCGTGGGATTGTAGGCGTATGCCGTCACGCCACTCACAGCGATCAGCGGCCAATCCGAGGCCATCTGTGAGCTCATTTCTACAAGAGTTGCGGATAGCGCATTCCCTCCGAGTGTGTTCAGCCAGCTCTGAATGCGCATGCGCAGCAGTTCGTAAAGCAGCAGGTGGCAGCATCGCATTCCATCCCACCCTGGTTGGTGGCGGTTGGATGCGATGGGGAGGCCACATTGGATATGACTAAAATTTGGGTGGCAGGACATCATTTTGAA
Source organism: Euristhmus nudiceps (assembly GCA_030068295.1). Lineage (NCBI taxonomy): Eukaryota > Metazoa > Chordata > Actinopteri > Siluriformes > Plotosidae > Euristhmus > Euristhmus nudiceps. Next base: position 9,392,294 of record JAQNCB010000028.1, on the reverse strand, counting down.
TCTTGGTGTCCTGTAAGATTTGATTGAACACTTTAATATTCCTATAATAAAGTTTGGGGCTGAATCCATAATACTGATTTGTGGCACTGATGGAACTTGCTTTATTGTTGAATTTGACCTTTGCCCCAGCAGTGCGATGCTGATCATTCATTCGAAAAAAGTTTTTGACTTTTTTTTTGTGGCACCGGCAATATTGTAAGATACACGACTGAATTTTGACCCAGTGTCATGTGACTGTATGGCCAGAATCAGCCAGAATCAGTAGCATTACTAATTAGTATACAAAAGTGCATAAAATAAATACAGATCCTTCCTCACCGCAAATAAATATTAAAGTTAATAAACAGGCCATAAATAATTGGACGATAATCGAAAGTAATACAAATAAGAGTAACGAATACCATGTGACATTGCTCGGCAAAGCATTTAGATACGCATGTTCACAGAATACACGGAGTACGACAATAAATACGTCTGCATACAAAAAAAAAAGGTCTTTGTGTTTTTCCGGTTAGCAAATCCCAACAACGAAAATAAATCAGTCGGCTCACGATGACGATAAAGCAGCGAGCTCCTCACAGGATAATGTCATAAACACGTCCGACGCGTCCCAGCCACTCGCGCACCGCTTGCCGCACACGGAGGTCAGTCACATGACACGTCAGCTGACTGATACACGGGAACATGGCCGGCTGCAGGGCCACGAAGGTGGCATCTGGTAACAGCTGGATTTGGTTCAGGATGGTGAGGACCATGTTGGTCCATGCCTAAATGTAGGGGGAAAAAAAAAAAAAAAAAAAGTATAATGCATTACATGCTTTCTATGAACAAACATGAAGTAAGAACACCAGAAGTACAGTGGAACCTCGAGATACGAAAATTTGATTTTACGAAACGATATGCAAAGATTTTTTCCGCTTCATTTTACGAAAAAATTATTCAGCATACGAAAGAAACGAAACACATCCGCTCATAGAAAATGTTAAAATTGGCGCCATAAACGTGCCTCTGCTGCCCTATTGGTCAGAATCTTTCCCATCATGCTCAGTACCATGATCCTGCTCGCCTATTGGTCAGATCTTTGCCCATCATGCTCAGTACCATGATCCTGCTCTCCTATTGGTCAGATCTTTACCCATCATGCTCAGTACCATGATCCCGCTCTCCTATTGGTCAGATCTTTGCCCATCATGATCAGTACCATGATCCTGCTCTCCTATTGGTCAGATCTTTGCCCATCATGCTCAGTACCATGATCCTGCCTACAGTACAGGCATTTTGTATCGGCATTCGCTATTCAGTCTGAGCCGAAAAAACAGAGAACGGAAGAAGAATCCGATAAAAATTAGAAACTGAAAAAAGAAAAATTAATTTTGAGTGTAAATAAGGTTAAGTGTTAATGTTTCCTGCCATTTATTTTCTGCCGTTTTTATTATTTTCTTTGCCCTCCTCCTCGCTTCTTTTGGTTTCGGACATCGCTTCACTCGAACGGTAAGGTTCCACATTTTCCTGTTATTTTTGCGTTATGTTCTATTATCTACTTCATGTACAGGTAGTAACGGTTCGGTTCGGTATATTGAATGATTCAAATGTATTTGGC
>JAQNCB010000028.1:9298822-9309484 GCA_030068295.1 Euristhmus nudiceps | reverse complement strand
ACTGTTCTGTCTGCTGCCTTCTGGCCACCGGTACCGCAGCATCGGTGCCCGCACCAGCAGGATAAGGGACAGTTTCAACCCTTAGGCCATAAGACTTTTAAACTCATCATAACCTGCTCTTTTTGCACACACTGCCTCTTTTCATTTGCAAATAATCAGTGTACTGCATGTGCATATGTTTACATTCTCTCTCTCTCTCTCTAATATATATATATATATATATACACATACATACATACATATACACACACACACATACACACACATTCATATTTTTATTCTATTTAGTTAACAGTATTTTTTACTATTCTGTATATTTTTGCACTATATTCATATTTTATTTCTATTTAGTTAAATAATATTCTTTTTATTCTGCATTTTGCACTACATTCATATTTTTTATTCTATTCAGTTAAATAACAGTATTCTTGTCTATTCTGTATATATTGCATTACATTCACATTCTTATTTTTATTTAATTAAATAACAGTATTCTTTCTATTCTATATATATTCGTATTTTTATTTTCCATTTAGTTCATTATCTGTATTCTTTTCTACTCTTGATTGCAATTGTGTGTTTCTTTGCACTGTTTGGGAACTAGAGACTTAAGCATTTCATTGTCAGTAATTGCTTCATGTAATTTCTTGCTAGTGACAATAAAACTCTTGAATCAACAGCTTCACCCGAGTTAAGGCAGGAGACACGTGAAATCAACACCCCACATCTTTTTCAAACCACTGCATCACCGGGTAGTGCAAAACATTCTGGGGAGCATTGCTATCCGCCTACTTCTGCATACGTTAGCGTGGAGAGACTGATCCCATTCCTATCACCCAGACAGTATAGTTTCTTCATCTCCTTGGCAGATAGTATTATATTGCTCAAGTGAAAATAACTTGTCTTGTTGCTATGGTCAATGAGGTTGCACATATGTGTGTGTGTGTGTGTGTGTGTGTGTGTGAGATATAACTGCGAGATACCATGTTGGCATGTCTGCTGATTCAGACTAAAGTCCACAGCACTGTGGTGGACTGTATGCTTTTCTGATTAACCAGCCAGTGATGTCATTAATCTGGCATCCACACAAGCACCAAAGACAGACTGCCATGTGCTGTTTGATATCTGAGGAGTGAGTAATAACGATTTGGTTGGATTTATAAAGTGGAGGATCTGACCCAGTTTGTCCCATTTGAGAGTGCAGAGTACGATTTTTACCCTGTAGTCGGCGTGTCCTCCACTGTGAGTGTCTTGGCAGAAGAAATTATAGCCGCCTTGCCACACAGCAGTCACAAGCTGCAGAGAAACAGGGGGCATGAACGCTTTGAAAAATCCAACACAGGCTCACGATAATCCTCTTAAATTTGCACCTTAGCCAGTGAGATAACTGTTTATCAAACACTTAAGAGTAAAGCTTGTATTAGTAGTGCTTAAAAAATTAAACAAACCACAGATTAATAATTTAGGTCAAATAAGACCAGTCAACAGATAACCTTTGTTTATAGGATGAGTAGCTCTTTTTTTTTTTATTGAATTAGTATTTGCACACAATACATTTCATCATCATGTTTATCCATGTCATAAAACGTTCTGTAAATTTTTTACTCCTTTACCCTTTTATAACTGTCCTTTAACTGACCTCTTCAGAGGGAAATTCAGGAAACACTAAAAACACAAATAAAACCTCCATAAAAGTCGACTGCATGTGTTCGGTTGGATGGTTTGTTTGATCATAAGGAGGACTTTAGCACAAGTGTTGAGTAAACATAACTACGGTGCCCGATCTCTGCACATCCACTTGTACTATGAAAGCCATGCAACACAGAAGTGTAAAAAAAAACAATGAACAATGGCTCAAATGTAACGTAGCAACTGACGGGTAAATATAAAACAGTAGCTCTGTTATACTGGGGAGCAATGTGTCGTCATGGTCCGGCTCCACTTGTCAGTGCAGATAAATATGAAGCTATTTTGACCAATCAAAATTTATCCAAAAAAAAAAAAAAAAGAGAAACATCTGTCATTTTTCAGGATGATCCTGTTCCTATCTGCAGATGCATGAGGGCTGATTTAATGGTGTCAAATATAAACATAAGGTAAATCATATACTATTGCCTTCACATTCAGCAAAACAAAATAAGAGATTCTGGAGCAGCATTTTACATAATACTCTTCACTACCATCTACTAAGCACCGATTGAAAGGCATCTCTCGTGTACATCACTTCAGTGCAGTAGGAGAGATACGCAGAATCAGTGTTGAGGTATGCAGTGACCTGGTATCTTATAGCTGTACATAACAGTTCCTATGAAACAGTACAAAAAAAAAAAAAAAAAAAAAAAAAAAAAAAAAACCTGTTTAATGCTATTACCATATATACTTGCATATAAACCGACTTTAAAACTTAAAAAATTAAAAAAAATAAATAAAAAAATAAATAAAAATTAGGGGATCGGTTTATACGCGCATAAATCTGATCTCAAACACCACATCATCGATATTACCATTCAGTCATACATACAGCCATAAAAATTGAGATTGCACTAAATAAAGTCAATTCCGATAAACTACAACTCAACATTAATTTTAACTGTACCTCAAATAAAACACAACAAATACATCTATTTAAGAAATTTTATTTATTTATTTATTTTTTTAACTCTGGGCGCCACTGTTTTGCTTTTTCTATCACTTGATCATAACACGCCGTGATTGGTTAGTCATTCACGTGACCCCTTTCGTGTTTGCGATCGTCACGTGCATGACTAACCAATCACAGCATTTTATGATCAGGTGATAGGAAAAGCAAAAAAGGCGGAACCCAGAGTTTAATAAATAAATAAATAAATAAATAAAAAGCGCTTACCGTAAATAGACGATATGATAAAGAGAAAAATGTATCATGTCTGATGTTAAAAGAAATGAAAACGGTGATGAAGCAGCAAAAAAAAAAAAATGGAAATGAAGATAACATTAAATATACATTGGAGGACTGGAAACATCTCTGGGGAATCTGAGGACGAGGGTGATGATGAGGATGAATTTGAAGGATTCTGAGACACTTTAATTTGCGAAAACAAATAAAGGTAAAAAACCCAACAATAATGGCTTTCATACCATGGTATTTGGGGGTCGGCTTATACGAGAGTTTTTGCAAAATTCCTCATTTTGAGGCAGTTTTTTTTTTTAAGGGTTGGCTTATACATGAGTTTATACGGTAACTGCAAGGCAAGGACAATATACACAGTCACAATCTGCAGAAGTACATTCACCTCCGCATTTCCCTCCTGTTTACAATTCATATTGTTATACTGTTTGTTTCAGTAAGGCTGGACTGATCGGAAAAATATCTGCATCTTCCTCTTCTCTTTAAGCCGTTAAAAGCTTTAAACTTGTGCTTTTATTAGTTATTTATGGCAATAACTCCATGTGCTTTCTCCTCATTACGCCTCCTATATGAAGTGCAGCTGTACAGCAGTCACTTCCAGGTTTCTATGGTGGAAGAACTACAGCGCACACCAACAGGCACACGCATGCAGATGGTCATGGCACACGTGTAGACAATCTGCGCAACACTCCAAGCTTTCCTCAAGTAAAACATGTTTGTGCATCCTGATTTCCAGCCCTCCAACCCTGTTTATTCATCAGTGTTCTGATTCTGTCTCTGCCTTGGATATCGCATACCTCATGTATGATATTCTGTTACGGTGAGTGTGTGATAGCACAAAGGGGAAAAAGGATCCACAAGTAGGCCAACAGATGGGGAGGCATTCGGTATTTTAGCGAGTAGCAAAGACACCCCAAAAAACAACAAGACACACCTACTGAATAATAAACCCGTCAAAACACTCAGCCGTGAAACCCGGAAACGAACTAGACCACCAACTAAGAAGGAAAAGACACACAGGTGAACATAACTAACATATGGAAAGCCAAAGGGGACAAACAAATCCATATGGCAAGATAAGGAAAAGAACACGACAGGCTCTGAATCAATAGAAAAACCTGCCAGAAAACAAGGGCTGATCAATACAACCCCCAACAGTGAAATCCTAACACATTCTGGATGGTATTCAACATCAGTAATTATATCACTAATCAGTGACCCGAATAAACCAGAACAGTTGAAAGCATAAAAATATAATCTCGCAAATAAACCCTTTGACCCACCTCATAAAACATGTAAAAGGAGAGAAAGGTGAGCACCACATTATACACCACCAAGACCTCCCGGCAGGAGAAAGGCTGCCTTTTCCTCATATACTTCGGCCCGAGCCACACGATCAGGAGGTATATGATGGTGAAGGCCAGAGTGGGCGGATAGTTGTCCAGCAATAACCAGCCTCGCACACGAGAGTCTGAAAATAACGTCAGCAAATAAACAAACACTTAAATCCCTTTACTCAGCTGACTACAGTAGCACATTTATAAAGAATTCAAGATCCAGTCATAAAAAAAATAAAAAACAGTGGAACCTCAAGATACAAAAGGATATGCAAAAGGTTTTTTCGCTTCATTTTACAAAAAATTATTCAGCATACGAAAGAAATGGAACACAACTTCATCACGCGCAGTGCCATGAGCCTGCTCTTCCTCTCCAGTCCAAGTGGTGGCGGTAATACACCGCCAAAAAAGGAAAAGAATCCGATGTGTTTTAAGTGTAAATAAGTTTAATGTTTCCTGCCATTTATTTTCTGCCGTTTTTTTATTATTTTCTTTGCCCTCCTCCTCGTTTTCAGACATCACCTCACTCAAAAGGTAAGGTTCCACATTTTCCTATTTTTTTGTTTTGCATTATGTTCTATTATCTACTTCATGTACAGGTAGTAATAGTTAGGTTCGGCATATTGAATGATTCAAATGTATTTGGCTTTTATTTCATTCTGGTTTTACCCTTATTATAAAATTTAAATGTGGTGTTTTTGTAGAGCTTGGAACGAATTAGGTGATTTACATGCAAAACGTGATTATGAAATAATCATGATACGAAAGCCACTCCGGAACAAATTAATTTTGTATCTCGAGGTACCACTGTATATACATCCTTCTAAAAAATTGTAAATAAAAATGAAACCAAGATAGACCATGCCAGAAATTGTGATTATACATTGAAAAATTGAAGATAGAAGAACAGTGACTCAAGTGCAGGATTGACTTTTTCGGAAGGTGGGAACTACACATAAGCCAGCCTTACTCTCCAACACTGCTTTGGTTACACACAAGCCACTATGTGTAAATTATGTCAAGAATGGAAGATACTTTAAGACCATGAGCTGTAGTATGAGCAAAGGTTGAGTAAACACTGTGGTTAAGGGCGGTTGTACACTAATCCAACCCAATGACTAAAGTTTGTTCATTCATTTTCTGAACCGCTTAATCCTAATTAAGGTCGTATGGAGGCTGGCGCCCATCTCAAACTCTGGGCGATAGCAGAGTACACCCTGGACAGTTCACCAGGCCATCGCAGGGCAGAAACCTGCTGACAGCTACACAGCCTACTCTTTTTGAACGTCAATAATGGTTCTTTTACGTCCCTCTCACCACAAACAGCGAGAGACATGGCCGGCCTTTGTTAAGCCAGTTAGCTGCACTGGGGAGGGACACCAGTGACAACCCGTTTATAGCCCCCCCCCCAGGCTTGAATCCCAGACCTTCAGATCAGTAAGCCAGCACCCTGCCACCATTATATCTGTTATATGATTTTCCGCTCCTGTATTTGGTTATAGGGGAAAAAAGCCGACATGATTTATCTTGGTTTTAATACGCCTCCGCCCACCATGATGGTGCTGGAAGTATTATGTTTTCACCCCGTCGTTGCATCCGTCCAAACTTTCTTGAGGGTGTGTACATGTTCTGAATCCCTGACCAGATTTTGACTAAACGTTAACTAACTACTAAAGGTTGCTACAGCTTCTGGAGGTCATAGGTCAAAAAGGTCAAGTTCACATTCATTTCATTCAGATCATTTTGCACACACTCTGCACTCATTACAAGATTCCTATAAACTGGTGCAGGTCAAAGACCAGAAATCCAGTGAAACTGTGCAATAAAAGATTTTACTGCAAAGCCATACCAAGTGCACAAACCTACAATTATAACAGAGGTGTGTAGACTTTCAACAATCACTGTCGATACAGTTTATCAGTCAGCCCTTATAATGGATATCTAATAAACTTCAAATACTGAAGAACTACTACTAAAACTGAAGAAAAGTCAACAAGTACTTCAAAGTACTTCAGGACAGGGCGATCGATAACTTACCCCTGGGACCCATCCATGACTCGATGTATTTGTTTAGTCTGTAGTTGAAGTTTTCCATTTCTGGCCTGTAGAAAAGAAAAGAGAGACTCATTAGATGTTTTGAGGGCTCATTTTTCATCTTCACTCTCATATACAGCTAAGGACAGCAGGACAGTAATTTCTCGACCACACAGTAACAACAAAAAGAATCCTTTTGTCAGGAGTCAAGCTGGTTAGTTTCCTGTTTTCTGGGTCCCTGTGCCCTTTTTGTTTGTGCCCCTTGGCTTTACCCCGCAGTCATCATGTTCACCTGTGTCTCGTTTGCCTCATTGGTTACCTCCTTGATTTAAGCCCAACATTTCCACATGCTTGAGTCATCATTGAGTTATTTTCAGGGCGATTGGTTTGTAAGTGCTCCTTCACGGTTATGGCTCAAGGTTCTCTTTTGGGGTTTTTGTTTCTAGGTGCCTCCAGGTACCACTTGCTGAGTATTTTGCTGAAGTTTTCATCCCTGTGTTTCCTGTTCGAATAAATCTGTTTCCTGGAAGGTTTTCTTTGACCTTGGATTTTTTTCCTGCTGTTTTTTTGATTGTGTCCATTCAATAAACCTTGTGCTCCTTACTGCAGTCAGCTCGTGGAGCCTCTTTCCCCACTGTTCTATATTGCATGTACACCCCCCTAACCCATTTGTTTGCATACAGTCAAAACAGGAGATTTATACAATGTTTAAGAAAATCATTGAGTATGACGCAACCACAGACAGATATGTAAACCATAGCAGAAAGTTGAAATCACAGCCAGCTAGCTTTACCCAAACAAAGACTAATTCTATTATGACTTGTTCAATAAACACTTAAGAATAGTTTCATGCAGGAACGGAAGACAAGTGCATACAGTCAACTCCAGATCTGTTTGAATTTAGTTCTCTGCCTAATTATATAAACAAGTAATATGTATGTAAGGCAGGGTACACCCTGAACAGCTTGCCAGTCCATCACAGGACCAACACTTGCATTCACACTTTGGGGCAATTTAAAAAAAAAAATTAAATTAGTCCAAGGTAAACTGTTTCTGGTAATCTGTAATGTTGGGATGTCGTCACTCCCTCACTCTACATGCTCACCCAGGTTCGTAACAGTGGAGTGGATGACTGCCCAACATCACAGGGTGCCCTCATGTCTGTCTTCCTTCTGGTTCTCTCTTTTCGTCATGCTGGACTCCCTGCTTGCACTTAGTAATCATAAACTTCTATTTCCATTACATTATCAGTATATCTATCTCTGTGTGTTTTTGCTGAGGTACACATTCTTCTTCTGGGACGCCGGTGAAGCTCATCCTTCTATTGTTTGAGTCCTGTGGTCTGTCCTGGTGTGTTAATGTTGGCCAGACTTCCCATCTTGGAAGCCCCTTGCTCCTGCTGATGGAGATCCATATGGACTTGGATGTGCACTCACGGACTGAAGATAACTTTTCACTGCTGGCAATATAAACTCTTTTCTCACAATTATTTAGGGCTTACACTTGTAGTCTGGTTGGTCGTGCCACATTTTGGATGTTCTGTAATGAAGTTTTTTTTTATATGGTATTGTATCTATGTTTTCACCTAAACAAAGATGGGTTTTGCCACTGTCTTGCTCATTCGGATGTGTAGGGGTTGTAGAAAATGTTTTAACTCTTTTGTACTTTGGAAACGCCTACTTTTACTGTGTAAAGCTGCTTTGTGGCAATGTCGATTGTAAAAAGCGCTCTATAAATAAAACTGAATTGAATTGTATTCAGGTGCAGATGTTTGGACTGTGGGAGGAAGCCGGAGAATCCAGAGGAAACCCATGCAAGCATTGGTAAACTCCCAACAGAAAAGCCTGGGACTTGAACCTAGGACATTCTGGCTGGAGGCTGAAAATCAACAGGTCACTGATGCTGGTTTGCATATCTAAATATTGAACTGGATAGAATTTAACTCGAGTCAGAGCAGTTCATGAAATGAAAGGACGAACGGATAAAATGGTATTCAGCGTTGTGATGTACGGCATGGCGAGCGTAGTGGTTAGCACGTCCGCCTCACAGCAACAAGGTCCTGGGCTAGGCGAGGGAGTTTCCCTGTGAAGCTGCATGTTGTCCCTGTGCTCGTGTGGGTTTCCTCCAAAGACATGAATGTTAGGCTAAATGGCTGTTCCAAATAACCCCTAGGTGTGAGCCATGACGGCTTGTGCGAGTTGGCACTGAGATAGTCTAGTGTGCTGTTTCGCATGTACCCCGCCTTCACCCAATGTCGGCGGAGATAGGCTCCAGCCTCACTGCAACCCTAAAAATTTTCAAAGTTTTTCAGATTCAGTGGATTGGCTAACGAGTGAGGGATACATAACACTTCTATACTGTGAACTCTACTACACTGTATGCACAGCTTCCTGTGATGTCCCATCTACGCACAGCTGTCCTGGAGTAAGGATAGAGCCAGAAATAAAAGTTTCCAAATACAGGGATAGCTCACTTTTCGCGGTTAATGGGGTCGAGACCGTACATGAACACCAAATTTCCGCAAAGTTGGATCGACCCCCCCACTGATGTATACGTACACGTATATGTGTATATAATATCAATAAATACATATTCAACACTATAGATGCTTATAATAAAAATTAAACATTCAAAAACAATGCATAAGATGCAAATAAAATATAAATAAAATTAAAATAATATAAAATACATAGATGCAAACAAAGTGTAAGAAATGTGTTTGGGAGCCGAGTCCCAAACCGGAGTTGATAGTGAGCTTGCGGCCTTTCCCTTAACTTTGTCCTTATTTAATAGTGAAAAAGTTAAGGGAATATCTGCAAGTTCACGACCGACTCCAGTTTGGGACACGGCCTCTGAAATTTCGCAAGCTGATTGGTCGAGACAAATTGACGAAGAAGAAGAGGAGGCTGGGATCCGAATCCGAGTCAGTAGTGACCCTTCGCAACATGTTCCGGAACTTTTCCCCCTCATTTTGTCTTTTTTTTTTTCAATGAATATTTAAAAAAAAAAAAAAAAAGTGATGCACTGAAGCTGCAGAACTTGAATCGCGAAATAGCGAGGGATGACCTGTATTACCATATAAGGAGATTTCAGTAGTTTGTAACAACAGCAGCACGCAGGTCACGTGTTGGTGTAACTAACTTTCCATCATCACCACACAGCAGATAGACTTGGCAAGTCACGTGACCAAAATGTTTCTAGATGTTTCTGTCTCCCTAGGAAAACAGAGGTGCCCCATTTGATAACCTATAACCCTTCGTCAAAGTGTTTTTTTTTTTTGTAAACGTTATGTTTAAAATGACTTAAAACAAGGTTTTGTAGCAAAGGAACACTAAAAATATGTATATTTATAATATTTTTTAAATATTTATAAACCGACTGCCATGTAAGCCCTGAATGAGGTACACAGCATCACTACACGCCTGTATTTATATTTCATGGAGTCTTTCATGGAGCCTTTCATGGAGTCAACAGGAATCTTTCTATTTATTTGATTTTGTGACCAAAATTCTGAACAAACATACCTGATTCTGGACGGACGTGCTCGGTTCTTCACTCCTGCTGCCTCAGAGTGTGTGTGTGAGAGAAACAGAGAGCGCGCGAGAGGATGCGCGTGCTAAGAGGGACAGATTTAATAGCCTGACAGGACAAAGTCTATTCCTACACGGCTGCAGGATTTAAAGTGGATATAAAACCGATATAAAACACTTTTTTGCCACTACATTACTTGAAGATATATTAAGAAGAAATCAAACACTTCGTGTAAACTTAATATAAAGACAATTAGCGACTCTATATTCATCCAATCATGTCCCTGAAGTGGACTTTCCAGAACAGCCCTAGGGTCACTCACTTATTCACTACAGCACTGTGCGGTTGAGGACACAGCCCGTGCACTCTCCTCACGAGGCGTTTCATCCGTCTCGTGCCCAAAGTCACCCCATTCGTCTGGAGTCGCACCTGACCAATCACAGCGCTGCTCTCAGAGGGCGCTGAAAAGCCGCCGGCACGTACTGCGCCTGCGCAAAGACACTGTTGCATCACAAGCGTCCATAGACTCTGGACTGCTGTTCTAACAGTGTTAGAGTAATGCACGCGACCCCTCACTAACCTGTAGAGGACACAGTTCAGGGATTGTGTTGTAATAGTTCTAATAGGAGGATATTTAGCAACAGTTTAATGATGAAGGGTGAGGATTTTAGGTATTTAGGGTCAACAGTCCAGAGCGATGGAGAGTGTAGAGATGGAAAGGAGGTGAAGATGCGTGTGCAGGCAGGATGGGACGGGTGGAGAAAAGTGTCAGGTGTGATGTGCGACGACAGAGTGGCAGCAAGAATGAGCGGAAAGGTGTAGAAGGCAGTGGTGAGAGCAGCGATGTTGTACGGTTTAGAGACAGAGGCACTG
>JAQNCB010000028.1:8962228-8976871 GCA_030068295.1 Euristhmus nudiceps | reverse complement strand
TTTACATCTTATGCATTATTTTTGAATGTTTAATTGTTATTATAAGCATTTATAGCGTTGAATATGTATTTATTGATGATATATACAAATATACATGTACGTCTACGTCAGTCAGAGGGGGGTCGATCCTACTTCGCGGAAATTCGGCGTTCACGTCGGGTCTCGGTCTCCATTAACCTCAAAAAGTGAGGGATCCCTGTATATTTCTGGCACAAATGTTTTCCTTCATATTTTATTCTGACATGGATTTATTTGTTTTGTTCAGGATGGTAACTTTGCTTGCATATATTCATGAATGAAGCCGTAATAAAATATGACATTACCTCCATTTAAGTTACTTCTATTAAAATAAATAAATAAAATGTCACCGTGAATACCCTTCACATAAATAGATACAGAAATGGCTCAAAAATCGCTTTGTTTCCTACTTAATTTTGTAGCGAGTGTTCACGTTGTACTTATCAAACTTTGATATTACAAAATCCCTTGCCTTCCCTTTCACACTGCAATTAAACCTTAATTTTAAAAGACTGCTCTCTTTTGTGGTGTAAATGGAACTGCTTTCTTTGAACTAGCAGGAACACTTCTGCCTCCGAGAAATAGTAATAAGGAACTGATTTTGCGCCCTGTGCAGCTTTGCATGTGCTCTGTTTATTTGAGGTTTGTATTAAACTGTGTAGTACTCACAGGCTTACCATCAGCACCAGTATGACCAGGTTTTCCAGGATCCCCAGCACTTCCTGGCTCTCCCTAAACAGATTCAAAACATGCAATCAGATTAGAATATGGAGATAATATTTCTCTTGTCTCACTCCACACTATATCTGAAATTTGACTGTGGTTTAAGATCCTACAGTGACAGGATATGAAATATTTGAGAATTTAAAGCTGTAAGAATTGATTCATAGGGTTCAAGCAAATAGACTCATGAAGACTACAGTACAAGTGGTGAAGTTGAGTGATAATTTATTCGATGTTATTATAGGCCTATTTATTATTGTTCTGGCTGCTGTATGACAGCTTAAAGCTTTATGCCCCAAGATGATTTTACACTTTGCAAATTTAATTAAACATTTAGCATCAGAGTCATCACCTGCAGCATATGCTTTCAAGTCAAGACATGACCTTATATGCTTCAACTTCAAATACTCCCTATAAAGGGTTCACGCAACTTTTACTGCAGTAGAGTGCTAAACAAAATTCTTGAATATTGCGGGAAACTACATTTAAAATCCTCACCATGCACCCTTTAGAACTTTAATTCACATGAGAGGCTTAATGGACTCAACCAGTACAGCAAAATGACTGAATGTTCTCACCTTGTGTCCTGGAGTACCAGGTGCCCCAGGTGGGCAGATACAGGGCTCTGGAGTTGGATCAATATCAGCTGATCCACTGGCACACTGCAAGAATCCCAAAGAGACCAAACATTGGTTCGCATTTCTCAAACTGTCGGGTCATGCGGTTTTCCTTTAGATGCAAATTTGATTAACACATCACATCATGAAGCCACAAGTGCGTTCAAAAGCACACAGAGCAGAATGCAAAACAGCAGCTGTAAGGTCGCATGAAATTAACTTACTGTAGATCTATATAAATTCTATCCATACAGGTATAACTTTGCAAACACAGTTCTCTAAAGTTTTCTAAAGGGTTTAATGCACTTTCAAAAACAGTACAGGGAATCTTACCTCCGCAACTGAAATGAGCTTAGCAGTTACTTTTGAAAGCAAGCAAAGCCATTGGCCAAAATACATACCTCACCATCCTACAAATGAAAAGAATGATATGATGTAATAAGACAACTTTAAGCAAACCAGCCAAATCATTTAGCTTAAAAAAAAAAAAAAAAAAAAAATTTGTATGAACAAGGCACATTTCAGGCTTTTTTTTTGGCGCTGAAGGCTTCATTTAACAGTGACGGTAATGAAAAGCATACTTTGGCTCAAGCAACTAGGATTAGTAAGTTTAAAATATGACATAGAAGCAAGCAAAAGTAATATAATTGGAGTTTGTTCTTCATGCTAATTCAGTGTCCAATAAAAACCCCATATATTAGGCAAGGCTTTTTTTTTGGCAAGGGTGGGGGTGGTGCAGAGCACTCTTAAGTATGAATACTGAAATGCTCAAAGGTCACTCATATTGGCACAGTACAGTTTGTACTTAGAAACTAATATTATATTAATGCTTGGAATATATTCTCTCGTGCCAAAATATGAACATCCAAGAATTTTGTACTCACAACTCCAGGTATTTCACAGGCAGTTTCCCTGTTATTCTGTTCTGGGTCACAGTAGATTCGTAGTTTCTGAATTTCAAACTATTCAACAAAAATTTGGACAAAATATTTCTGGATTAATGAAAGTTTCATCTGCCTTAAACTCGTTATACATACATGGCTCCTTTTGGGATAATATAGGCAATTAATTGTCACCAGTATAAATCGTAGTAAAAGAGCACAAAAATCGTGAATTAAATTTTTTTATACCCAAAATGGCACGCCCCCATTGATCGGACGGTAAATTCTCAAAGTCGCCTGCCAACACGTGATGTGGATAATGATTTCTATAAATGAAACAATCAACAAAAATGTACGCAGTTGTTGTCCTTCTTACAGTTTTTGTGTAAACTTCATTGTAACATATTGGAGAATGTAGTATATGCCCTGCTAAAAGTAAAATTCCCTTTAGTTCCCTTAAAAAAAATGCATGTCGCTAAGTTCAGTTCACGGCCATAACGAGTATTATAGAGAGGCGCCATCTCCTGGTAGATGTGCATACTACAACGGCACAGACACGGTTTCAGAAAAAAGTCGAAAGGCACCACTTTTCAAAACGAACAGAAGACAAATCATTAAGTTTTTGTTTTACCTCTGAATTTCGTTGGTCCGTGCCGATAGTATGTTTATTCAGAGTCAAGACCGTAGCACGCATTTTTGTAAGATGGACTAGGAGTCACTTCATAAAAGTGATCGGGCAAATTTGTCAATGTTGTCAGTCTAATTTCCTCACCATATCACTGTGTTAGACAGTGCATGCATTGTGCATGCATTGTGTGTTCACTGTCCATTTTGATCATGGCCGTAACTTCATGGCCATAACACATCAGTGCATCAGTTACATTGCCTTGGAAAACCAAGGAAGAAAGTTCGCTGTGGTCATATAAAACATAATTAGTAATCATAAAGTTATATAAGCAAGAGATTCAAACAGAATATCGATTGATATATTATCATGGTACAACACCCACATTTGGCCATATTATTCCAAAACCAGCCACATACATACCATAACACTATCATTACGTAACTGATACACTTACAGGAACAGTTGTTTCTTTGCGGACATATTTCCCAACTTGAGTCTTTCCATTGATAAAAATGCCAGCAGGGGGTTCCAGGGGCAACGTTTCAATTTCCAGGTCATCAACATAAAGTGTTACATCTTCCTCTGTTATCAAAAGACGCAACTGATGCCATTTTTCATCAAAAAGTTTCTGGGTTCAGACAAAATGAGAAGAGAGTAAGAAAAATAAGAGATTTTAAATTAAAATGTATATCAGGATGTGTGGTTCAGCAAATTCATAAGCAAAGGTTCACATATTCCTGTCTGTCGTCCAAAGACGAGCTATGCAGTTGGTGAATAAGCAAAAATCATGAAGTAATTTTTAAATATGAGGAAAAATATAAGTTGACGAGATGATGCTTCTTAAGAGAAACTGCATATGAACTCAATCAGAGGTCAATGTGTTCATCCATCGCTATATTTGAAATAAATAAAAATTAACAATAATAAGCATATATAATTTAATAAATAAGTTTTCCCTCCGTGTGTTAAATCGTTCCCAAATGCGCATGCACTGCAGTTCGAAAAGAGGTGGTTGGCTAGGACTGCGTGTCACGGAGGGGGCATGTACATGCTTTCACTCCTCCCTGGTCGGTGGTGGTTGGGTGATAGGGTAGTCAATACTTGATGGGTGGGAATTGGATACGACTTAATTGGGGAGAAAAATGGGGAAAAAATTTAAAAGTAAAACAAATAGTGAACTTATGACATAAGAAAAGAACAATTGCTGGAATAGAGAGTATATGTATAGAAATCTATTGTATTTTGTATGTTGTATTTACTTTTGCTGGTGATTTTGTGAAGACGACCGTCTGTGTTCCGTGTTGTGCCGTGCTTGTAGTAGTGAACGTGACTGTCCTCTTCATGCCATTTAAAGTGACTGCCATTTGAGGCTGATAATCCATCGTCAGTATTCTCCAGAGATCCCAATCTTCTGTTAAGACGGAACCCTTGTATTTAAGTGTGGCCACAAACACATAAGAAGGTGGAAACCCATCCGGAAACAATGTCCTATGAAGATTAAACCCATGTAATTTGGAAAGCTAAGCAAACCAATTTAAATAAAATAAATAAATAAATAAATAAATAAAAATACAAGAGCATTATTTCTAATTTTACCTGGTATTCTCTGTTAAATCATCTCTGTGTGTTACTTGGTAGGCTTTCATTCCATAATAGGACCCTTGTGTCTTTTTAATTTTTTGGGCCATTTTCAGGTGAAAGAGAATATCAAATCCCTTCTCATCTCGAGAGTCAATTGGTATTTTGGTTGGACATACAGTTTCTGTGGTATATTAGAGAAAATCAAACAAAATTGTGTTATTGCACTCAAACTGTTATAGTTGCTTTCCATATCTCTATATTATATTTCCCATAGTACAAAAAAAGAAAAGATTAAAATTCTTGTATAAATTTCCTTTGGCTTTGTGCAGAAGTAAAGAATCAGTGAAGTAAATCAGTCAGAATCAAACCTTGGCCCAGAACCCTGGATTGCTTACAAATATGCAAGCTATTCAAGGTACATCCCAGCCATTGCAAAAAAAAAAAAAAAAGCAGATGAGAAATGGTCATTATCTTTGACTCCATCCAAAAAAGCTTCATAAGTCTAGTCATATGCCTGAATAGCTTACATTGTAATAAATTAATTTTGCATTAATTAGCACAAAATGAAATTATTACTTACTAGAAGAAAAATGAAAAAATAAGTAACTTCCTGAATTTTAGTCGATGCAAAACTTTGAAATTTAAGATTTTTCCAACTATTCTGTTGCAAAATCAGAGATGTAACTTATCCCAGATCTCCTCAATGTGTAGAGCTGTGCAAATTTGACAGAAGCAAGTGCAGGATAGGGAATACTAAATAAGTACAATGATGAACACCAAAGGGTAAGGCAGAAGAACAAACCAGACACAGAGGAACGGTCGGCGGTGTTTAAATAGAGTTAAGCAGACCAAATAAAAACAGGAAAGTATGAAACCTACTGATGGAAGCCGAAACAGTTACCTTGGTTACTAAAAAAAACCAGACCCCTCTGTGCCGTCACATTGAAATCTGCTCACTGTAAAAACTTTAATCAGGAGTACTGCTTTAAAGCTGCTTGAAATGCAACAGAAGTGTGCACCAAAGGGCACCCTATAGTGTACCCTCAGGTCTGTATTATGGGGCCGATGTTGAGGTGTGGTAAACTATCATGTGTTTTTCTGCCTGCACTCATTGGAAGTTTTTCCATCATTAAAAGGTGTTTTCAATAAGTGGCTACAGCAGAATCTGATTTAATTGATTTACTTGATGGGTGAGGCATGGCGAATAGAGCAGAACCATGAGCTTAAAATATAGAGCTTAAAAATGTGAATAGGACACTAAACATCCCTGTAGGCATGCAAAAGAGAGGACCATGAATTACAAGGGCACCTTTTGGTCCTGAGCCTTTCTCCTATTACCTGTCCGATTTCACCATATTGATAAATGAACATACATTACATAGTACTACAACTTACACATTTATTTCAATGAAAATACATGAAATTGTACGTTTCACTCATTCATTCACCAAGCTGCCTTATCCTGGTATGGTTGCATGGAAGCTGGAGCCTATCACGGCTGATTCTGGAAGAAGACTGGGTATACTCTAACCAGCTCAACAGCCCAACAACCAGGCCTAACACACACAACCATTCACGCTCACACCTAGGGGCAAATTGGAACAGCCAATTAGTGTAATGTGTGCATGTCTTTGGACTGTAGGAGGAAACTGGAGTACCAGGAAAAGACCCACTCAAGCACAAAACCCTTCGACAAGCACAGGACTCAAACCCATGACCTTTATTCTGTGAGTTGTGCATGCCAACCACTATGCCACTACAGTCATCCCTCGCTATATCGCGCTTCAAGTTCTGGGGATTTTTGAAAAAAATTCATCGAAAAATAAAAAAAGCAAAAATAGGGGAAAAGTCAGGAAAATGCCGCGAGGGGTCGCTACTGACCCCAATTCAGTTCTCGGCTTGACTTGGACTCCCACTCCCTTAAAGCAATCAAGCAGTCAGTAGCCAATCATGAACACCTGTGAGCTCTTGTATACAAATGGATGGATAGTGCCTTCCTTCGAAGTGCATAAAAACGCTCCAAGAAATGCATGCTAATCATTTTTTTATTTTTAATGTGGCATCACGTGCTTTGAAAAACCATGTCTTTGCTTTTACCCTCCGTTGTGGGTGAGCATGTGATAAGAAAACATTACTCGTTGGGTGGGAATTGGCAATGAATAAATTATACTAAATATGGGGAAAACATGAAATTAATAATAATAAAAATAGTACTAGAGGAGCACTGACTGAAAGGTACTTCTTCCATACAGCATTGATGGGATCTATATGGGTACTGGTTTTATTTACCCTTGTGCTCCTCTTACTTGATGTTTTAACATGCATATATATGAGCAAATTAAGGAAAATAAATAAATAAACCTCCCTCTTGTGAGATTTTTTGAGCTTTCTGGGGTTTAACCTTTCAGAGTCACTCAAGGTCAAAGGTAATTTTAATTTGAAAGTCCACGTATGGTTTCCTATTGCTCTTGCACAGTAACAACACTTAGTATTGGCACTCTTTTCAAAGTCACAAGCGCTCAAATTCCTGTGACCCTGATTTTCACCATTCGAGGTCACTCAAGGTCAAAGATAATTGTCTCATTTGATAGTCCATATATGGTTTCCTACATGTTCCATGGCAAGGTGTGGCTTGACACTGGCTCAGAAGTTATAACAGCACGATTTCCAAAATGTACTGACCTTGCTCTGACCTTCACCTTTGACCTTGACATTCCAAAATTAAATCTTGCTTGGGATTCAGGTGGGGTAGTGTCCCTACCAAGTTTGGGGAAAATATACTAACAAACAAAACTACAAACCAATGGACGAATAGACTCATAAACACTACTGATTACAATACCTTGAGTTTTGTAAGATGAGGAAGAGGAAGTACCCAGCATGGATGGGCAGACCTGCCAGCAGTATCCCACTCGGGGGCTCTTCTCAACAGCAGCAAAGGTTGAATGCAACCAATTACAAAGAGGTATATAAAATCTTTCGAGCAGCCCAGCCAAAGCCCAGACTTACAGAACACCAATGAGGAGACAAATTCACAGATGGTCCGCATCCAGTCTAATTGAGTTTATGAAGCTCTGCCAAGTACAATGGGAGAAATTTTCCAAACTCAGGTGCACAAAGCTTTAAGAGACTGAACCAGTAGGAGTTATAAATGCTGTTAAGGTGTTTCTACAAAACACTGAAATAAGAGTTTTAGGTTAATTATTTTACCCAAATATTCTACGAATGTGTCTTCTATTTGTTACAGATTTCTGTGTGTAGATTGATTGCCAAAAATGTATAGAAAATACAAATGTAAATTACAACATTACACAAAAAAACCACAGCTGGAATATAAATTCATGTTTTAAATGCATTTTGTGTTTAATATTAAGTTCACGGCAATGTTTTTAAATCCTGCTTCTCGTCCTCTGCTCATTTTTTGGGGCCAATTTAATTTGGGAGAATTTAGGAATTTAAGGAGTATTGGACAATGGAGATGCAGGTGCATGTAATCAAAAAACTAAAGGCCCCGACTCTGGATATGTTGTTTTGGAGTCTTCTGTATTCTCCTGAGCAGAAGCAGGCAGTGATATGTCTTCACACTTCTAGAAATACTGATACTCCACATGCAATCTCATTTTGGCACTTAAAAATCACATTTACATGGTTTACATCGAACAGATAAGTTCTGCTCTCGTGTTAGAAGGAATTCTGTTTGAAGGCATGTCTCCTGTCCTAACGAAACAATATTACCCCCCATAAACTTGTTCTAATATCATACTGCTGGAATGCAAAGCATTGGACTCATGACATAATTGTGGAACAAAGTACTGTAAACAATTTCCCTTTAAGGTTTTATGTACAATTTAACAAAAAGAGTTTAATCAAGGTAGACTTTAGAAGAGTAGACCCATTAGACATGGTCTTTGATAACCCAGTTAGCTGCACTGACAACTTGGTGATAGTGGGGCTTGAAACCCCAACCTTCGAATGAGTAAGCCAGCACTCTACCACCGGCCACTGCTGCTCTCCACTAAAATTACTACAGGGTTTGATACTGTCCAGAATGCAGGGTAACATTGTTATATTTTATGCATTGAACATTAGCATAACAAATATCCTGCACCTCGGCCTGAATAAGGGCACAATCGCACACTGCCAGCATACCTGTAGTGTTTCACTTCGTGCCAACTTGCAAAATAAGCTTATTTGATTATATAATTATTTCAGTACAAGGTTGGCAAAAGCTGTTACATATCTTGGTGTTAAAGGGGCGGTACCATGGTTGTTGAGAGAAAACAGTCTTTCAATTAATTGAGAGCGGAATTATAGTTTATGAATAAATGATACATGAGACATGAATTGGGTTCATACTTAAATTTGTTTGGTGTCTGTGAAGATTCTTAGTCCTCCAGGTCATCGTATCCAAGGCTGTGGTTTCATTTTGTCAACTGGACTGGAAATTTGGTTGAAGACATTTCGTTACCTATCCAGGGAGCTTCAGTTTAAAACTGGAGAACTGAAGAAGCTCCCTGGATAGGCTCTGAAACGTCTTCAACCAAATTTCCAGTCCAGTCGACAAAAGGAAACCACACGCCTTGAAATTTGTTAGGGGTTAGCAACCGTGTTCAAGTCAACAAAATTTCAAGAAGTCCATAACACAATCCATTTCCTTTCGATTTGTGAGTTAAAAGACTACTAACCAGACATCAATATGTCTTTTGAATATTCACAGCATATGTTAATGACTTCATGGCGACTGAATTTGGGTAAAAAATCATGACACAACTCCTTTAACGTTTAAGTTCGATGCAGACAAAAAAAGTATTTACCTTCACACAGCTTCTGTCGTATAACTTCACGGATCTTGGAGATGGCTTTATAGTCTTCAACATAAAAAACATAGGTTGATGATGGCTTGTTGGCAATGGTTTTCAGCTCTGCCTCTTCTGTCTCCGACCCAACTCCAATTGCAAACAGTATTATGCCCTTTTTTCTTGCGGCTTCTGCAGCTTCCATCACGGCATCTTGTGATTTCCCGTCGGTCACAACCACAGCAATTTTTGAAGCCCCATTTGGACCACGCTCTGAGAGTGCAAACAGCTTCTCGTTGGCAAACTTGATAGCTTTTCCAGTGTTCGTGTTGCCTCCCATGTATTCTATGGACTCCATGGCTCTGATTAGGTCTTTGGTTGAGTGATGTTTTCCAAGTGGTATGTGTAAAACTGGTTCGTCACTGTATTGAACCACCCCTATTTGGGTGAACTTCTGGCCAATGTTAAAGCTTGTTGTGATGTTCACCAGCCACCGTTTAACTATCTCAAAATTTGTGTCATCTACACTCCATGAGCCATCAAGTATGAATACTAAATCACTTGGAGCTGTTCTGCAACCTGCAAGGCAAAGGAAGTAAGCTTACTAAACAATCCCAAAAAAGATTTTTAATAACTTGATGTTATCTGAAACAGTCATCTGCATGCAGTAGTAATGGGAATAAGAGAAGCATCTTACTTAATCTCATGCTCTCATCTTGGGCTGTACAAATTAAGTGAAGAAACATGAAGTGCAGACAGCAAAAGACAAAATGCATGGTTCTCATTTTGCACCCAATGATCCCGAAGCACCAGGACTCAGTTTTGTACCTAAAGTGAAATAAAGACATATCTTAGTCTCAAGTTAAACACACTGATTTGAATGAAGCAGTGACAACAGACAGTGTTGTATTGGCACCCAAAGTGTATACAATACTTACAGCATTATCAAAATAGCTTTTGACAACTATTTTTCATGGGTTCGCTATGCACAATTACATTTTGAGAGGCTATGGTTCCTGTGGGAGACCACATATTTTGTTAGGGTTGCCAACGGGAGAAGAAAAATGTGCAGACATTATGAAAACGGTGATAAACAATGAACATGTATTTCAGAAATTGTTTTAGCCTGTTCATCACTCAATCTTGGGTTGGACATAAATTAGCTGTTTTTATTATTAATACTTAAAACTCTTGTATCATTTTTCAGTTTTGGAGGAAGTACAGGCTGATATGTTAGATCACTGGGCTTTTCTAGGCTTTGACCTCAAGACACATGTATGGCCTCTAGGCCAAGTGCTTTCCCAAAGCCAGAGTGGGTGGAGGGTTTAATCTGGAACTAACCACCATTTGTATGAGCCAGTCGCCATGTCCCCCTCCTACTTTTTTCTCAGAACTGGATATTTCTACTTTTCTGCCAATCACACACGGAATCTATTTACAGTGTCAGACAGTGAAATTCCACTTCTGGAGAATGACCAAACACATGTATTCATGACAAAAAAAGTGAAGACAATTTGAAAACTCAAAAAGAGAGCTTGATTTAACATTACAATACTTTTCCGTGTGCACAACACTAAATATTATTTCGCAGCTACTATAGGTGTTGCTTTAAAACCTCGTAAAACTGGCTGCACAGTCAGTCTATAAGAATTTGGACAGTGACCCAATTTTGCCTTTGTACACCAGCACAGTTGATTTAAAATAACGCAGTAGCCTTTCAGTTTTAATTCAAAGCATCTAAACGTCATCTGTCCGTTTTCACAGGCTTGGAAGTACGAGTGGACAAATGACTAAAAGTTCTGATGGCCAGTTATATCCTGTTTCCTTATGATTTCCTCAGAGATTAAGGAGATAAAAGGCCTGAAGTTGATTCCAAGTCTTAATTTTACATTTGGCACATGTTCATGAGAACTCTCAATGGGTGTTCCAAAGAGGTGTTAATGCAGACTAAGGAGGGCATGATTGGTCTAAAAAAAATAATAATAACAGATATAATAAATTATAAGAGATCGCAGAATCATAAGAGTGCACCGGTAAGCAACACCAAAAGTCCTGAAAGACCACAAAAAATGTATTAGATGACCTTAGAAATCTTTTCTTGGTGAAGTAAAACCCCTTCTCAACATCTTGCCTTCGTAACTGTAAATGCAGAGGGATTACCTCAGGATGCAAACCACTGGTAACATTCAAGAACACAAAGTCCAGATTAGACTTTGCCAGAATATCTGCTGAGTTCTGGAACAAAACACGTTGGACAGATAAAGCCAGGATTAACCTTACCAGAATGATGGGAAGAAGAGAGTATGGAGAAGGAAAAGATGGGCTCATAACCAAAGTATACCACACCATCTGTCAGACTGGGTGGATGCCTGATACGTGAGCATGTATGCCTGCTAACGTAACTAGGTTTCAGTGGTGTTTATTGAAGGCATGACTGCTGAAAGATGTAGCATGAGATGAAATCTGAAGTGTATAGAGTGATACTTTCTGCTCAGATTCAGTTGAATAATGTAAAACTGATAGGACAGCATTTCACATGGATGATGACCCAAAAAAAAAACAAAAAAAAAAACCGTACAACAGAAGTAACCCAAGAGCTTCATAAGGCAAAGAAAGGAAATGTTCTTTAGAGGTCAAATCACTTAACCCACTTGGGCAGGTTTTCAATTACTGAAGACAAAAACTAAAGGCAGACCCATAAATAAGTAGTAACTTGTGTTGGCTGTAGAAGGTAAATTGTTAGTACTTGAAGTTGATGCGTTGGAAACAGGAAAACTGAGCGAGAAAAAAAATAAGAGGTCTTTGATGAGGTCCTCGTGCGGATAGTGCCCATGTGTGGTAAATGGACCCAGTCGTTTACTGATGGCTAAATGACTGGGTCTATTCATCTTCAAAGTTGCAGGCCATGTGGGGTGTTCCTGGTATGCAGTGGTAAGTGTCTACCAAAAATGGTCCAAGGAAGGACAACCATGCAAGAGTGTCATGGATGCCAAAGGCTTATTGATGCATGTGGGATGCCTAAGGCCTATACATCTGGTATGACCCCACTGAAGAACTACTGTATGTCTGTGAAGATTCTCAGTCATCCAGGTCATAGTTTCCAAAGCGTGTGATTTCCTTCTGTCAACTTTACCAGAAATTTGGTTGAAGATGTTTCGCTGCCTATCCAGTTTGGCTGGGTAAAGATTCCAGCACCGAGCAGTAAATGGGTGTATGGCCTAAGACACAATCTTTCACCCATTTACAGCTCGGTGCTGGAATCTTCACCCAGCCAAACTGCAGCAAAATTCCTGGAGCCCCCCTTCACATCCACATCCACAGAGTGAAACTGCCAGTGACCTCCCCCTCACAGCCCTGCTTTGTTCAGACACCCTAACGACCCTGGCCTATATAACATAACACCTCTTAGGAAGGATGAGTCCTTAAGCATAGAGTATAAATTCTGGTTGTCTGCATGAGTTTTGAGAACTGAAGAAGCTTCCTGGATAGTTAGCGAAACGTCTTCAACCAAATTTCCAGTCCAGGCAGAAGGAAATCACACGCTTTGAAGAACTACCGTAGCACAAACTTTTAGAACGGTTAATGCTGGCTGTGATAGGAAGGTGCCAGGACACAGTGCATTGCAGTTTTCTGTGTAGGGCTGACTGGCTGCAGACCAAACAGGTGGTGTTAACATTATGGCTGATCAGTGGATGTGAACTACAGCAGTAATTTCTAAATGTTTAATGCAATGCTTTTGTTAAACCTCTTGAGCTTCTTTCCTACTGAACTCCGGTATCACTTGGAAAGTGTCACTTTCCAAATATTTATGAACCTGACCTCATGTGGATGCAAGCCAGGACATTCTTGTAAGATGGCATTTTATTTATTTATCATAACCTCTGCTCGGTAGCTGTTTCAATAAATTCCCAATGTTTACTTCATTCCCTACTCCTGAATTACTGCCGAAGGTGATGTAAACATATCTTCAGCATGTAGTAAGTTTTATCCCAAACATGACATGGAATCCTGTGTGAAATTTGCAGCGAGCTATATTCAGCCCACTTGCTGATTTATTTAGAACTGGTGGGAGACAAGAAAGCCATGTGCAACAGCTTCCTCCATGTCAACCAGATGAGATATTGCTGAGTGTGTTCATTGCTCAGCAGTGTTGAAGGAACATTTTCCAATATTTGTTAATACCTGGAATATCTTGCTTCTCTCTCGCTCCCCCCCCTCTCTCCATCCAGGAAGTTATGTAATGAATATTTCTGTTTCATGCCAACCCGATGTTGGAGGTTATGCATGTTCTGCAAACTTTTCAACATAAGGAGAAACAGCCAGCTAAAATCCTTAAGCAACAGTAAAGAGTCAAACTATTTTATCTGAAACCACATTGATGTGATTTCTAATAATGAAAACCATCAACCAAACATTGCTGAACACTGAGACATTTTATCAGTCCAGGGGGTATTAGCGATACCCCACACTATGCAAAGCCTAAATACTCTTCCCATGTTGGAGATCCCGTTATGATTCCTACAGCCCATCCACAGCAATAGTGTGGCTGCTTTGCCAAAACTACAAGAACCACAAGTGTTCCAGGTCAGGTCTCTATGGGTTAATAGATAAATATAGAAATAGATGGCTATTAGAGTTACCTTAAAATAATAATAATAATAATAATAATAATCCACCATGCATTGTTCATATGCAAGTAACAAACCCACAAACAAGGAGCTAATGATTACTCTTAATATCTTACGTATGCTGCAAGTGCAGAGTCTGCCAGGCGATGTAATAGAACATTTCTATGCATGTGAACTGTAAATGTTCTCATGAGAATGATGTGACACATTGTTAAACGTAGAACACAAGCATGAAATGAAAAACAGATCCTGCAGCGAAATACAATAACAACGAAATGCAGAAAAGTAACAGAAAAGCCTTTGTTGCATATTAGCTCGATGGTGACTGCAGCTACATAATAAATACAATACACAACAGATATAAAACAGCATCTCAGCCTGATTGTCTTATTGAAGACTTGATTCAAAGTTTTAAAACAAAAGTTTCAATCATTCTAATTCAAATGCAGTCAGCCATGCAATCACAAGGAACACCCTGCAGGAGTAATAAGGTCAGAAGGGGGAAAAAAAAGTTTACCAAGAGACAATATGTGTCGTGCTGGGTTTCTGCTGAATGAAGTCCCTCGTACATCCTCACAGTTATACTGTTGCAATGGTTGTGCAAAGTACTAGACTGTGGAAGCTTTGGAAGGCTGCAGAATCACAGATGTTGCTCCAGTGAGTGTGCCTGCCCTCTCCATCCACTTTCCAACTCTCTCTCTCTCTCTCTCTCTCTCTCGAACTCTCACTCTCACGTTCTCTGGTAAAGTGCTACTTTTTTACGTTTTCCCC
>JAQNCB010000028.1:8809874-8822314 GCA_030068295.1 Euristhmus nudiceps | reverse complement strand
GACAAATGCCACAATTTCTTTATGGCATTTGTCTGAGAACTTTTTGACTAACCCTCATACACACACACACACACACACACACACATACACACACACACTAATCTTTTTCTAGTCATTAAAATGAGTTGAACATTGTTCCTGCCTGGTTATTGGAAAATGTTAATCAGACAGTTAGCCTGGACTATGTTGATGAACCATACCTTATTTTGTTGAATCCTATATTTAACGATCTCCAAGTCATCGGTGTTCATGATGTCAAGCTTACATACCATCTCCCAATTATCTTGTATACAAGACGACAGACTTTCAAGGGAGTTGAGGAAATCTTGACATGTAGATTCCAAATTTGCCTGAAACATTCCATTGTACTCTTGACATAAATTATTTGTCAACGCTACAAAACTATCCATTCTAATCCAAAATTAATAAAGGGATATGATCTGTATTTTATATACTGACCTTGGCTCTTTCGATGGCTTGGAGAATTGCGTTACGTCTCTCAGATGATAAATGGCTAACATCTGTGAAAGCAGCTTGCAAATCTACAAAAACTGCAGCTAAATCGTGTTGGACTTGTGTGGGGATGAGTTCATCGGCCGAGTTTATAAGCTGCTCGGCTTCCTTCAGATCTGAGGTTAAAATGGCAGGAAATGACGCGAGCTGTACCTCCAAGGACTAAAACCGAAAGAGTTTGGGATTACACATTATACAGACACAACAAGATAATAAACGGAGATGGATGAACATGTGTCAGGACTACAACGATGGACGAACCTGAGCTGCTTCCAGTTGGTGTTGTAACTCTTCAATGTGAGTTGCTAAAGAATCTTGAGACAAAAAATCGGTCCTGATGTCTTCAAGTGTGTCACAGTGATCCTGAAGTTTACCAACCAATTCCAAGTAATGCTGGGTGGAACATTCCTGCATCAGAGTCCAAAATAATAATTACTAATAGTATAATAAAAAAAAAATCAATTAAAAAAAACCTACTTTTAGCATTATCCACGTATTATGTGTATCTGAACGTAAATGCTCACTCTGGGTCTAACTTTGGTCTCCTCAACATCCTTAATGATCGAAAAACTTGCCTTGGATTCCCACTGTTGACTGGACAACACGTCAAGCCTAGACAAGACGTCTTCAAAACCATCACTGGAAGAAGCTTTGGGCTGACTTTCAACACTTTCCACAAACAAGCCTTCATCTCCCTCAGCAGTGGTTCCCAGCAGACCAAACATTTCCTTCAGCATTTCTGGTTCCTTGTCAGCAGACATCCCCTGAATCACCTCTGGAGATTCTGACCGCACTAACACTGGACTACTTGGTTCCTGACCATGGCCAGTTACATCAGATGGACACTTCTCTTCATTTACACACCCTGGAAGAACTCCATCATCCATGAGCATATCTGGATCACTGCTCTCACCAAGTACCTGAGTGAGATTTGAGTCTTTTTGGGTTGCAGCAGGGGGTGACATACTCTCATTGTTGTCAAGGACTTGCTTTTCCTTGCTCTGGGTCTCATTCACAACCTCTTTCATTGCAATGTTTTCCAGCTCATTTAGGTAAGTTGTTGGAAAAGCAATCTCTGTAACTGAAGACTTATCTCCAATATTGTTGGAGTCTTGGGGTGCATGAACTTTAAGCAAACCTTTGCCTGATGTATTTAGTGCAATAGTGGAGTTTAAAGACTGTTCCCCGACAGTCCGTGAAGGAACGATGGAGGTTTTGGGCTCTGTGGCTACTTTATCATATCCGTTTTGCTCAGATCGAACACGTCTCGTGTTAGACATGATGGAGTCGACTGTTGCTTCAGGAACTCCATCTTGTTTGGCTAAGCATTGCTTATTGTCTGAATTATCACTGAGGTTAACGTCTGGCAGGAGCTTCGAGATGGGACTTGTTTTTGTTGTATCTCCATAGCAATGCTGTGACATGTCCACAGACTCTGAGGTACTGACACTGGCCGAGTCAAAGTCACCAATTGTCTTATTGTCATCACTGATATGACCGGATTGGGTCTCAACTGCCTTGAATTTTGTATCATTACTGGTCTCACTGATTGTACCTTGGTTCAGATCGTTCTGATTTATATTTGTTTCAACTAAATATATTGAAGGACATGAAACACTTTGCACATTTTCTCTTGATTCTGGACTTGTCTGCCCTGAAGCTGTCGCATCTGATAACTGAAGTGATGTAGAAGAGGATAAAGATGGTTCATTATCTACCCTTGTTTTGATACCTTCACACTCGTTGCTGGATGAGCTTGCAGTTTGCTGTGGCTCATTGAAATCACTGTATAGCTTGTGTACACTCAGTAAGCTCTCTGGTTTCCTTTCGCAGGATGTGCCAGTGTTGCTCTGAACAGAATGTGCGCTCTGGTTTACTGCCGCTTCATTAAAAGGTAGAACTTGAACAACCTGGACACCTACTACAGGAGCTTGACGTAATGCATCAAAAGCATTTTCTTCATTGTGATCTACACTCCACAAATCTTTTTGATTTTCTTCTCCACTGAATTTGGTATCCGGACAATCTGAAGTGTCAGGATGCTCGAAGCTGTGTGCACAGACACTTCCCTGATCCACATCTTGTTTTTCTGGAAAATCATTAGCTGAAAGAGTATCACCTACTGTTTTTAAGTGTGATATGGGGTTCGGAATAGTGGTTTGTGTTGTGTCTGTTAAATGAGTGGTGGCCTCCGTTGTTTTTACTAAATGATCCTTAGACTCCTCATCAGAGAATGCTTTCCAATCTGAACTTGAGTCCACACTACCAATCATTTGGGTTGGGTTGTCTAATAGAGGAATGGTTTCCTCCTTCATGTTCAATGCATTTTCAGTACATTCTGATAGGGCAGTGGTTTCCTTGGTTCTTTTCATTTCAGTATCAGTACTTGGACATTTATCAGACAACAATTTATCACTGATCTCCTCACTGACCCTCTTCAAGGTGAATGATGAGTCTAAACTGTTGGCCATTTGAGGAACATCTGTTTCTGTCATGTTCAATACATTTTCAGTATTCAGACATTTTTCAGCAAACAACTTATCAGTGATCGCATCACTACACAC
The DNA here is from genome assembly GCA_030068295.1 of Euristhmus nudiceps. NCBI lineage: Eukaryota > Metazoa > Chordata > Actinopteri > Siluriformes > Plotosidae > Euristhmus > Euristhmus nudiceps. The sequence goes on along the minus strand of JAQNCB010000028.1, from coordinate 8,819,237 downwards.
CTTTGAAGTGGACAACTTCAAACTACTGGATATTTGTGGACATTTTTCACTGAAATTCTCAGCAGGGATCTCATCAATATCTGTCATAAAGGTGAATGATGAATCCAAACTGCTGGGCATTTGTGTGAAGTCTGTTGATAGAGAAGATTCATCTGATGTCCTGACTTTATTTTCAGTACTTTCGGCAAATGTATCATCCGTGATCTCGTCATTATCCGTCTTCAAAGTGAACGAGAAGTTAGAACTATTAAATGCTTGTGCCGAAGTTGTTAATCGAGGACTGGCTTCCCCTGTTCTGTTCATTGCGTTTTCAATACTTGGACATTTTTTGCTCAGGTCCCCAGCAGGAATCTCCTCACTATCTTTAATAATGTCCAAACTGCTGGTTGTTTGTATTAAATCTGTTGTTAAAAAAGCTTTGTCTGTCACCCTCACTGCATTTTCACCAAACAAGTCATTAGTGGTTTCATCCAAATTTAAGGTGAATGGGGAGTCCAAACTACTGACCCTTTCTATTGAAATTGTTGAATTAAGAATTGCTTGATCTGTTCTGTTCCCTGCATTTTCAGAACTTGGACATTTTTCAACAGAGATTTCAGTACTGTCTGCATTAATGGTTAATGAAGAATCTAAATTACATGGCGACTCTGGGGTGTTTATTGATAAACCGGGGTCTTCATTCAATGCATTTTCAGTACTTGGACACTTTTCAACAGGAATGTCAGTACTGTCTACTTTTTGAATTATTGACGAGTCCAAACTATATGGTGACTCTGTTGTGTTTATTGGTAAACCGGGGACTTCATCTGGTCTGTTCAATGACTCTTCAATATTTGGACACATTTCAACAGGGATTTCAGTACTGTCTGATTTTGAGGCTAATGAAGAGCCCAAGCTATACGGTGACTCCGGGGTGTTTATTGATAAACCAGTAGCTTCCTGTGTTCCTTTCAATGCATTTTCAGAACTTGGACATTTTTCTACAGAGACACCAGTACTGTCTGAATTAAGGGTCAATGAAGAGTCCAAATTATATGGCAACTCTGGGGTGTTTATTGATAAACCAGGGGCTTCATCCGTTCTAGTCAATGCATTTTCAGTACTTGGACACTTTTCAACAGAGATTTCGGTACTATCTACTTTTCGAATTATTGAGGAGTCCAAACTATATGGTGACTCTGTTGAGTTTATTGGTAAACTTGGGGCTTCATCAGGTCTGTTCAATGATTCTTCAATATTTGCACACTTTTCAACAGAGATTTCAGAACTGTCTACTTTTCGAATTATTGAAGAGTCCAAACTATATGACTCTGTTGTGTTTATTGGTAAACTGGTGGCTTCATCTCTTGTGATCAATGCATTTTCAGTATCTAGACACTTTTCAACAGAAATTTCAGTACTGCCTCCTTTTAAGGCTAATGAAGAGGCCAAGCTATACGGTGACTCTGGGATGTTTATTGATAAACCAGAGGCTTCCTGTGTGCTTTTCAATGCATTTTCAGTACTTGGACATTTTTCGACAGAGATTTCAGTACTGTATGCATTAAGGATTGTCGAGGAGTCCAAACTATATGGTGACGGCAACACTGTTGTGTTAATTGGTAAACTGGGGGCTTCATCTCTTCTGATCGATGCATTTTCAGTATCTGGACACTTTTCAACAGAGATTTCAGTACTGACTTCCTTTAGCGCTAATGAAGAGTCCAAGCTATATGGTAAATCTGGGGTGTTTATTGATAAACCAGGGTCATCACCTGTTCTATTCAATGTATTTTCAGTACTTGGACACTTTTCAACAGAGATTTCGGTACTGTCTACTTTTAGAATTATTGAGGAGTCCAAACTATATGGTGACTCTGTTGAGTTTGTTGGTAAACCGGGGGCTTCATCTGGTCTGTTCAATGACTCTTTAATAGTTGGACACTTTTCAACAGAGATTCCAGTACTGTCTTCTTTTAGCGCAAATGAAGAGTCCAAGCTATATGGTAACTCTGGGCTGTTTACTGACAAACCGGTGGCTTCCCTTGTTCTGTTTGATGCATTTTCATTACTTGGACATTTTGTACTTGGGTCCTTAGCATGGATTTCGTCATCTGTGATTAAGGTGAATGCTGAATCTAAATTCCTGGTCGTTTGAGTTATGTTTGTTGATAGAGGTGTTCCTTCAGTTGTTTTCAGTGAATTTTCAGTACTTGAAATTTTTCCATCCAGTGTGTCATTTGTGATCTTCTGAGTAGCTTTATTTAAGATTAATGAAGACTCCAAACTACTACTCACTATTGGAGCTTCCTGTGTTCTTTCCATTACATTCTCAGTAATTGGACTTTTGTTATCTAGTGTCTCAGTCATTTTTTCACAAACTGTCTTTAAGGTAAATGAGGGGTCTAAACTTCTATCCATTACTAGAGTAGTGACTTCCTCTGTTGTCTTTTCAGAACTTTGACATTTTTCATTCAGGGTCGCAGAGGTCTTTAGAGTGAATGACGTGTCCAAATTACATGCATCTTGGGGTGTGTCGGTGGCTTCTTCTGAGGTTTTTAACTCATTTTCATTACAGTGTTTACCCAGTTCCTCAACAGTGAGCTCATCATCTGTATCTGACTTTAAAATGAAAGATGATTCCAAACTATGAGTTATTTGTGTTGAAGTTGGTAGTGCTTGGAAGACCTGGTTTATGTTTTTTATTGTATTTTCAGCACTTGGACAGTTTTCAACAGACTCCTCATATTTGGGCTTAAAGTTAAATAAGGAGTTCAGACTACATTCGGTACTTGGACATTTTTCAGCATTAACTGGCGTTAACAATGTTGAGTCCAGACAACGAATAATTTGTGCCGAGTTTACTGACATAGGCATGTTTTGTTCAGCTCTTTTTGGTTCTTCTATATTTCTTTCAGTACTTGTACATCTTTCAGCAAACCCCTCAGCAGTTACATCACTCCCTGTTATTGGCAAAAACGACGACTCCAAACTACTGGACATTCTTGTTGTGCTTATTAAGGGATGGGTGTCTTCATCTAATCTTTCCATTTTAATTTCAGTACCAAGACCTTTTCCACCAATAGGTTTGTCACCAACTGTTGTTAAGGTGAATGGTGAATCCAAGGTACTCGTCAGTTGTTTTGAATTTGGTAATATATTAGTGACCCCATCATGTTTTTCTATTGCAGGTTCAGTACTTGGAGATTTTTCCATATGGATCTCATAACCAACTGCATTTAAACTAAATGGCGAGTCCAAACTACTGAGCATTTGTGTTGAATTTGCTGAGAGATGAGTGTCTAATTCTCTCTTATTTACTACATTTTCAATACTTGGGCATTTTTCACTGAAGTCCACTGAAGAGATCTCAAAACTCGTTTTCTCCAATGCATCACTGTCTGTCTTCAAGTCTAAACTACAGGTAATTTGTTTTAAATTTGTTAATAAATGGGTATCTTCTGGCCTTTGTTCTGGATATTCAGTACTGTGACATTTTTCTTCTGCTTCCTCATGAAAGATTTCATCATTAGTACCTGCCTTAAAGCTACATGTGTCCAAACCACTGTCAACTTCTGTCGAGCTTACAGTCAGACAGCTGTCTTTATCCAGTGTTTTCATCTCAGTTTCAGTATTTAGATCTTTATTACTAAAATCTCCATCAGCAATGTCGTTTTCATGTACTGTCTTTAAGGGACATACCGTGTCCAAACTATCTGCTGTTTGTCTTACTATTAGATTAGAGCTTGTTTCTGCTCGCGCCGCTTCATTTTCAATGTTCAGACACTTTTTATCGAACTCCTCATCAGTATTCCATTCACTATTAGCGCTATTTAATCCAGATGAAAAGCTGATACTTGTTAATAGAGAATTACTTTCAGTTGTTCTTATTAATCCGTACTCATTACTTGAGGATTTATCACCAAATTCCTTGTCAACACTCTGCTCATCACTAGCTATCTTCTTGGTCAATAACAAGTCGAATCTATTAGTCAATTCTGGTGACGTTTCCAATACATTATTGGCTTCATCTGGTGTTTTCATTGCATTTTTAATACTTGCAATGATGTCGTCATCATCATTGTCATAACTAACCATATTTGGGATAAATGAGGGGCCCAAACTACTGCTTATTTGATTTGAATTAGTCAGTTCTTTTGTTAGATTTCTTGTTTTTTCAGTACTAGGACATTTGTCACGGACATCCACAGCAGGGACCTCAACACTGGGTTTCTCCATAGCAGTAAACCCTTGATCACTAGGTGTTTTTAACTGGAACACCAAGTCAGAACCACTGGTCATCTGTGCTGAACTTGTTACCAGAATTTCAGTACTTGGACATGCGTCACCAAGTTCCTCAGTAATGATTTCCTGATTGCAAACATCACGCAAGATAAACGGCGAGTCCAAACTACTGGTCAGTTGTTTTGCTCTTGTTGACAGACAACCACCATCTTCTGCCCTACTCAGGACATTTTCAGTACTTGGACATTTTTCACTGATGTCCACATCACCCGCTTTCTTCAGCAGGGATCCATGAGGATCACTGATAGCCTTTTGGATTTTAAAGCCGCCAATATCATCAATAATCAAACCCATCTCCAATGCCTCTCTGGCACTGATGCTTTTTCCTGATGAGTCACACAAAGTATCAGGTACATTTTGTTGTTGCATGATTCGTAAAGCTAACTGAGATGATGGGTAGCTTTGTGACTCAGCCTGGTTCAGAACGGACACGGGCGCTGTTTTGTTTATGACATTCTGCCCGTCAAGCTGCAGTGCAAGGACATCTAACATGGTCTCTTCATCAATCTGGCCCTTACTAAAGGCATCATCCAGGTTGTCTCGCTTTCCAGAGGAGACCTCCAAGATGCCTCCCTCATTTAATTGCTCGTTCATAAGGTGCGACTGAGGCTCTCTTTCGAGCTCATCACGCACACCTTCACTGAGCAAATCAACAGTTTTGGATTTTTTGACGCAAACTTCTGAGCACTGGGTGGGGTCATTATCTTTTGCTTGAACTAAATTTTCTCTGCGAGTCCCAGGTGGATTCTTGTCTAATCCAGAAAGCAAATTTGTTCGATTCTCAATAACAGGAATGAACTTTTCCGAAAAGTGTGTTCCTCCAGAAGGATGATCTGACAATCCGAGGATCGCGCATTTGTTATATATTAATGTGTCCTCAGGCTCACTTTCATTTGGTCTAATTTGAGATGCTGTGGCATTTTCCAGCGCCATATTAAATTTTTCACTCAACCCTGATGCTAGACTGTCCGATTCTGTGTTTATACAGTGATCACCTTCAGTAGAAATACCCTGTTGTGCTGTTTTGGGTAAAGACTCATCAATATGTAAAACTGCCAGTTGACCAGTGTGTGTGATGTGTGCATCATCTGAAATATCTTCATCTCGTGATGACTCATGGATACTGGTGACAGTTTCTGTCATTTCAAGCAGTACTTTAGCCATTTTATTTAACTGCCTATCAAAAATTAGAAGCCTTTGCCCTGATTTGGGGTCCATATAGCTGTTCATCATTAGAAATGAAACAAAAAGTTTTTTGGCTTCTAAAGCAGATGGGGCATTTACACTCGTTATATTAGCTTCCAAATCTGAGCCTTCAGTTTGAAGCTCCCGCGTGACTAGCCATGACGAAAAGCTGCCATGAGGATCATTGACGTTCGGGAGCACATCTGGTATTTCTATTGTTTTTAAAAAATCTACTGTGTAAGCACTGATGAAGCCTTTTTGTGCAGCGGCATCAATATCAATGACCTCAGAGTCCTCTGGTATGTAAAATGCTGCTATTTTATGTCGGTTCGACAGAAGCTCCTGCGCTAGTTTCTCAGTGATAACTTCATGCTCTATGGACATTGAGACTGTAAGGATTTCACCAGAGTGAGGCCACAGGAGGCCTGAGAAACATTTCTGTCGCTCCAGGACTAACAGAGCACTTCTAGAACTCATTAAATCGCACTGGACGGCTTCATCGACCGTCAGTCTTTCCCCGTTTTGTGGGTTCACGACGCCGCCATTTTGGGCTTGGAGGCTCAGAATTCCACTAGCAGTATCCTGATCAATAAGCCCCTCAGATACTGCGTCTTCTACTGTAAGCTTACGGTTTGTTCTAGGATCAACAATGCCTCCTGCAAAGAGCTGGGCGCTCAGCAGACGCAGCACGGTCTCTTGATCGATCAGCCCGTCATGCATCGCTTTCAGAACGCTGACTTCTCGCCCTGATCTAAACGCGATGCTTCCATCTCTTCCAGACTTCACCGCCAGCAAACGAAGCCCCGTCTCCTCATGCACAAAGCTCCTCTGGACAAGTTGAATAAGAGAAACCTTTTCAGCTGTATTCGGGTCGATCAAATCCTTCCAGCTATTTTGCCTTTGTAGCATTTGAATATAGAGAGCCTGGGGAATCAGGCCAAACTCAAACGCCTTGTCAATATTTAAACAATCTCCACCATGCATCACTCTTAGTCCACCAGTGGCTAGCTGGATCTCCATGATCTTTATGGCTAGATGTTCAGAAATCACCCCATCTTCCAAAGCAGCGACTGTCGGCAACGGTTCGGAAGCATAACGCGCTCTTTGGATGCATTTGTTGGCTTCATTCAAATCTCGTAATCGCTCGTACATAGCTGCGTCAACAAGGTCGTGCTTGAAGGCGTCGTCCAAGTCGAGACACATGTGGAATTCGGGTAAAATGAGGTCACATGTTATGAGCTGGGCTTCAAGGAGACGGAGCGCAGTACAGTGGTCAATGAGGCCATTCTGCACTGCCCGACATACTGACAGCACGGTTCCGTTTCCCACATCGAGGACGCCTTCAATGACTTCAAACTCCTGAAATATAAGGACTCTGAATGAGACGAGCTTCGTGAGATGATTGACAGTAATTATTTTCCAATGGTACACATGTACTCACCCATGACACAAGTCATTTTTCAACAGTCAAATCACACAGCAAGGAGAGGAGAGGAGAGTTAAAAGCTCTCATGCGTCTGTGGACACAACTTTCAGCATTTTGCAAAAAAAATAATAAAGACAACGATGGTTAAAGACAACACAATGAGTATTACTGCAGTGCGCCAAAAACCTGAGAAGAGTGAGAGTATAGGAGGCTTGCTGTGAAGTGAGAAATGAGTAGCGTTAAATACATTCATGCTCTGCCATGTTTACAGCATACTCAGGTCACTCTGTACACCAAAAACCCATCTTAACCACGGAGGAGTTGTTGCTAGTTGATTCAGGACAGGATTCATATAAGATCATGCTCAGTGTGCCGAGGCTTTACGTTAGCCATGCATTGAGAACAGCATGTGTGTTTGTCGTGTCATTACATTTCATGATTTCAGGATGGAGTTTATTCTCCTCACCTGTTCAGCAGAGGGCGTCTGGTTCACACTCATCTCCGAAAGCTCACTGTAGGCTTGGTGGAGGAGTTTCAGCTGCTCTTTTGCTTCACACTTTTCCTCCTCAGACATCCTGAGAACATAAGATCTTTCATAATTAAACTCACTCTGGAACAGAACCGCATATTCCTACGACTAGAGTTGAGCGGAATCTGGAGCCTATCTCAGCCAACGCTGGGCTAAGGCAAGAACATGAAATTTTCACACTGAAAACGTCTTGGACTTTACTGGACCGTGCCGTCCGTTATGTCCACCATGAAAGAAATTAGGAAGGAACATACTTGTCACTGTGCTTGGCCAGTCGCGACTGTGTACTTCGTAATGCTTCTGTTATTTGTTCCTTCTTTGACAAAACTTCTTCCATGGGAATCTAAGTGAAAAACAATATATATTATTATTTGACAATTTATGCCCACATATCCAAATCCCCCCAACACACACATGCATTACACTGATTAGTACAGGGATCCCTCACTTTTGGCAGTTAACGTGGGGTCGAAACCCAATGCAAACACCGAATTTCCGCAAAGTAGGATCAACCCCCCCGACTGACGTATACGTACATGTATATGTGTATATAATAACAATAAATACATATTCAATGCTACAAATACTTATAACAATTAAACATTCAAAAACAAATGCATAAGATGTAAATTAAATATAAATAAAATATAAATAATATAAAATACATACGTGCAATTGTACATAGATGTAAATAAAATGTAAGAAATGTGTTTTGGAGCAGAGTCCCAAACTGGAGTCAGTAGTGACCTTGCCTCCTTACCCTTTCCCCTATTTAATAGTGAAAAAGTTAAGAGAAAGGCTGCAAGTTCACTACCGACTCCGGTTTGGGACGTGGCTCTGAAATCTCGCAAGCTGATTGGTTGAGACAAATTTCCTAGCATTCGTGTTAACACGAGGAAGAAGACGACTCTGGGATCTGAATCCGAGTCAGTAGCGACCCCTAGCGGCATTTTCATGAACCTTTCACCAATTTTTCCTTATTTTTTATTTATTTATTTTTTTTTTTCCGGTGAATATTTTTTAAAACTCTGCGATGCACTGAAGCCGCAGAACCTGAAGCGCAATATAGTGAGGGGTGACTGTACTATATTTTAATTAGAACACCTCAACATTTTGTCAACAAGGTTCTCATATGTACAAATGGAAGGTCTGTGTGCATAGTTTCCCGTATATTGCTGAATACACATGTAGGAATAAGATCTGTGTTAGTATGTTTTATGTTAGATGGTTCATTCAAGGTAGTCATGGCAGTCATGATGTAGGCCAGAGGGTCCCAATCCTGGTCCTGGATGACCCCTGCCCTGCACATTTTAGTGTTTTTCCTGCTCGGCCATACTCTTCATTTCATGAGGGTCCTTCAGAACCAGGGTTAGGAACCTCTGTTGTCACTCTTTGCTCATTTCCATGAATTATGTGTTTTGATCAATTTAAAGCCCAGATCTCAGTTGGGCGATAACGCCTGATAATGGCCACGATTTGATAAATTTTTAGATTGGGAGCAAGTATGAGGCGTCTGCAACCGATATCGCCGATTAGATTGGTAACCGTCAATGACTGTCAGTGAGGAATCCACCTGATGTGGACAATGGTCACTTTTTTCAAACCTGTTTCCAAGTATTGGACACAAATCTACTAAACGGTGACTATCACCAATTAGCCGCTATTATATTGCTGACAGTCTGAGACCTTTGTGGTCGATTACAGATAGCCGCAGATAGTTTAAAACTAGTCTCCGACCTAGTTGCCGACCATCAGAGATTTTCATTTGAGCATTATTTTATTTGAGTCATTTGGGAGATCACATACTGAGTTGTGGTTGGTCTGAAACAGTCCCCAACTTTGGGATGGGATGTAAAATAAAATAAAATAATTCTTAAAAAAAAAAAAAAAAAAAAAAAAAAAAAAAAAAAAAAAAAAAAAAAAAAAAAAAAAAAAAAAA
>JAQNCB010000028.1:8784847-8799778 GCA_030068295.1 Euristhmus nudiceps | reverse complement strand
CAGAATTTTATATATATATATATATATATATATATATATATATTCCCCCTCAATATTTAAAAAATATCCACGATGCACTAAAGCTGCAGAAGCTCGATATAGCGAGGGATGACTGTACCTGGTTATTGCTGACTACATTTCTTATAAATCGTATCTTCCTCACCTCCTGCTGGATGGCATCTGATGAGCTCTGAATCCTCCTCCTTTTCATTGGGGACTTGTGCTGAGAGTCAACCATGGCCCTGTAGGTCATCAGCTGAAGCTCATAATCCTGGAAGCAGAGAATATCATGATGCACCATGTCCCCATTTCTGTGTCCTTGGATTGTTTTCTTTTAAGGTGAGATCAGAAGCCAGTCTTACCTTCACTCCACCCGAGTACTGTTCCGAGTACTTCTGACATTCATCAATCTTACTTTGCTTACGTTCAATTTCCGCTACAAGTACCTAACACACATAAATAGCACAAAATGTAAGACAAAAGAAAAAAAAACAACACTGTGAGAAAAGGACACTTGAGATGGACACACAATTAGTTTGTTTGTTTGTTTTTTTTACCTTCTGTTGGTTTAACAGCTCAGCCAGAGCTTTGCTGTCCTCTGGTTGATTCTCTTGGGTTTTCAGCTGATTGGCCTCCATTTCTTTGCTCCATTCATCAAGATTACTGTATGCATCCTTATAGTATTTCAGAGACTTGCTCATTCCTTCCAGGTCTCGAAGTCTGATGGATTTTGAAAATTTGCATATATCAGACTCTTATTTCCATCAGACTAACAAGACGACGATATTTAGTGCATGGTGATAAATACCACATATTTATACAAGACTGAGGCTTTGACGGCTTAACCAAGCATTAAAGAGGTTATTGCATCAAAGTTGAGGTCTGGAATTTCCCTGTACTGACCGAGCTGGCATGGTTAAGAAGTTATTAATCATATTAGGCACACTTTTTTTTTTTTTTTCAATCTAGGGCGGAAGAACAAGGAAAACGATAAAATTTGATACCTCATTCGTCTAAATCGGTCAAGGAATAACAGAGATATAGATTAGAATAGATCTTGTTAAATGAGCCCTTTATGCTAATGTAATGCATTAGTGCAGCCGAAAGGGTTAAAAAGCTACCGGCAGTGAATCGAAACACACCCAATGGCCATTCATATTACGCGTCCTGTTGTTGCCTTATAAAAAATGTAATTATTATCCTGACTGACCTGTTCTCAATTTGAGAGTGGACATTTCGCCATCTCTCTCCAAGCTGCTCAGCTTTCTCCTTGTGCCAGTCAAGATCAAAGTCCCTCTCATTATGCGTTTTGAACATGCGGTCACTGGTGGCTCTAGCTTTCTGCAATTCATCCTCCAGGTCATGGAACACATCTCTTTGTTCATCGATCTCTGATCGCCATTGCTGAAAACACAAATTTTGGATATTAGACAAAGAAAACTACAGTGGAACCTCGAGATACGAAAGCTTCAGTACACGAAAAATTCATTTTTTTACGAAATGATATGCAAATGTTTTTTCGCTTCGTTTTACAAAAAAATTATTCAGCATACAAAAACAGAACACAAATTTCCCATCATGCTCAGTACCATGATCCTGCTCTTCCTCTCTGGACCAGGTGGTGGCGGTAATACACCACCAAAAAAAAAAAAAAAAAAAGGAAAACAAGAAGAATCCGATGTCTTAAGTGTAAATAAGTTTAATGTTTCCTGCCATTCATTTTCTGCCGTTTTTATTATTTTCTTTGCCCTCCTCCTCGCTACTTCTGCTTTTGGACATCGCCTCACTTAAAAGGTAAGGTTCCACATTTTCGTATTATTTTTTTTCTTTTTTTTGCATTATGTTCTTTATTTACTTCATTTACAGGTAGTAACGGTTAGGTTCGGTATATTGAATGATTCAAATGCATTTGGCTCTTACTTCATTCTGCTTTTACCCTTATTATAAAATTTAATGTGGTATTTTTGTAGAGCTTGGAACGAATTCAGCGATTTACATGTAAAACATTCATTATACGAAAAAAAAATCATGATACGAAAGCCACTCCGAATTAATTTCGTATCTCGAAGGTACCACTGTATAGGTAAACACGGTGTAGACATATTTGTTGAGCATACCTACCTTGAGAGTGCTCATAACAGCATCGATAGACCTGATGTCACCACTGACCGCATCTTCTTCACACAGCTTGCCCTCGTACAACTTGACCAAAGCTTCAGCTCCCTGGCTGTGTTTCACCACCAAATTCATGGTCTTCAACCTAAGACACATCAGCCTAAATTCTAAAATTGTTCAAGGAGATTCATTCAGATTCATTCATTCATTCATTCTCTGAAGCGCTTAATCCTAATTAGGGTCGCTGGGAGGCTGGCGCCCATCTCAGCTGACTCTGGGCGAGGGCAGGGTACACCCTGGACAGCTCGACAGGCAATTGCAGAGCAGAAACATGCTGACGGCTATGCACCTACTCTTGACGAAAGTCAAGGAGAGTTATTTAGTTCTTAATTCTACAGTCATCAGTTGACGCCACTCACTTTTCCAGGTAAATAGAGCACATGGAGTAGACCTGAGCCATGCTCTGAGTCAGCACGTTGAGCTCAGAAGAAAGCGTGGGCACTGAAGGAGAGTTCGCAGCCTGTCTGAGGAAAACCTCACACTTCTCCCTCAGCACCTCAAGATCCTGCTTCAAACGGTCCAACTCGCCCTTCTTCCTCTGTTTGTATAAAGGAGCAGATGGGGGTCAGTGCGCTTTCGGACACGCCGTGATAATGATCTTAATCGATTAATGAAGATGGATGTACCTCCTGATCGATAAAGCGCTGCATAATGGCCTTCGGGTCGTCTCGCTCGAGAGGGGAGCGGATCTGCCGGATCAGCTGTTCCTCATGGGCCTCCACGCACATGCGAAAGTTACGCACCTCAGAAATGAAGAGGTTGTACACGGATTCCTCGTGTTCCTCTGTTGACCACATGAAAGGAGTTCCGGTCAAAGAGGAGGGGTTAAAACTAAACCAGTGTGGACACTTGTACAAGTGCTACGCCACGTCACAGCTTTGGGTATCATCTTACTAGCACAGGGGTCGGCAACCCGCGACTCCTGCAACGTTATACCGCGACTCTGAGTAGCTCGGGAAAATAAATTACTCAGAGATGTTACCAGTACGGATTCTCTGTATTTTATACGGAAAGTTGATGTAAATACGGTGTTACGTTAGAGGGTGCTATTTTGTACAGAAAAATAACAACTCTCTCCCTGTCTGTCTCTCACGCGCACTCTCTGTTAAAACACACAGTGTTTAAAAAACAGCACGCGCAATACAGAGATGGTGCGCACGCGACAGACAGAGAGAGAGAGAGAGAGAGAGAGAGAGAGAGGGGGAGCGCGCAAGACAGAGAGAGAGAGCGCACGCGTGTGCTTGTGCTCTCTCTCTCTCTGTCTGCCCTCTCTCTCTGTCTGTCTGTCTTGCACGCACGCCCTCTCTCCCTGTCTCTGGCTGTCTGTCTTGCGCTCGCGCACCCCCCCCTCTCTCTCTCTCTCTCTCGCGCACGAGCGCCCTCTGTCTGTGTCTGTCTCGCATGCGCGCGCACCCTCTCTCTGTCTGTTTGTCTTGTGCGAGTACTCTCCCTTTCCGTCTCACGCGCTGTTTTTTAAATATTTTTTCTTTCTTTTTAATACATGTCGGGTTTTTCATTTTATATGTCAAAAAGTATTGCATCTCCCAGTGTTTTATTTTCCGTGGAAACCGGGTTCAAACGGCTCTTTCGGCGTTAAAGGTTGCCGACCCCTGTACTAGCAGAATTCAAATCTGGACAAAGAATACCCTTCCACCTATAAATCTTAAAGGGGTACGACGTGGTACCTCTCTCTGCAGACGTCAGCAGTCCCTCATAGTACTCTTTAGAAGCCAGGACTTCCCTCTCGAGCTGAGTGCGGTCTGCCAACGTAAAGACTTCCGATTCCTCGCTATCCTCCAGGAACTCCTCGAAGTGGGACTGCAAGCTGCTCAGGACCTGCTGGTGCTCGCCAGGCAATGTAGTCTTGATCTGAAGAGAACAGTTTATTCCCGGGTAATTTTAAACGTGTTTAGAACCCTACCCCAACAAACTGTAATTAAAATGGAACAAATGGCACGGAGACACATCTGTCCTGGAAATAGGGCCTCGTGCTGATAGAATTAAAAAAAAAAAAAAAAATGCTCACAGAGGCCACGGTGCTTTTGCGGATGTTACGGATGTCCATCATCAAGTAGTGCCAGGACACGACGCTCTTCATGTTCACGTGAGAGTGGTGCCACAGTGCGAGAACTTTCTGATACAGCTGCTCGATCCTGATAAAAAAAAACGTAAACACATGAAACGCGAGACTCTGGCATGAAACGCGTTTGTATTACCAAGGCACGGGAGGCTGCAGGGAGGACAGACCATTGTGTTGCTGCATAAGACTGTAAACTGATCCTGAGATTTAATGGGCGTGGTGCAGGAACATTGTCTTTTTTCTTTTTTGGGGATGAAAAGAATTCAATACCTGCACTGTGCTTACCGACTAGCCATCTCAGACGCCTCCTTATTGGGTGGAGGCACAGTAAAGCAGACCGACGGCACCATGGCCTCATTCCCTGAAGGGTTTATCACCTTCCATTTGGCTCGGTGCGAGTTATTGGCCAGCACACATTCGTCATCCTTGTAGATTGTAATCTGTAACAGAAATCTAGAAATATATAGCAAAGGAAAGCCACGTTTTTGAAAGAGACTTCACGTTTCTTCAGGAGTTCACCTCAATCTGACGGTAGTCACAGATAGCCCTGACCGGTAGAGAGCTTCGGACAGGGTTTTCTGGGTTGCGGGGCTTGAGTTGAACAACAAACTTGGCTCGTCCTACCAAACCGGCCACGGTGCTACGGTACTGAAGAAGCTGCTCTTTTTCCTCCTGCCGCGATAACAGAACACGTCAGATCAGACAAACAAGTTCTTGATGATAACCCATGACAGTGTATTAGTGTTCTACTAACCATAGACTCCTGAATAAGATCCTCCAGTCTATGCAGACTGCTCGTCCGGTCACACCCATACTTCCTTGTTATTGAATCCTGAAGGCTTCTCAGGTAGTCCATCGTCTCTTTGGCGTCGTTGAAAAACTATTACGGGAGTAAAAGCTTCATAGACAAACCAGAACATACGGAGCAGCAACCCACAAACCAGAATGTCACCAACCTCAAGGTAAGCAATGTTCTCTTTCAGGTGCTGCTCCACACAGTAGCAGAGCTGCAAGATCCAGCTCCATTGGGTTTGCATGGCAGCCTTATAAGCCTAAGAGATGCCAGAAAATGAGATGTAGATCAATACAATTTTTAAAAAATTCTTTATTTACCATATCTTCCACAGTACAAGGTGCACCTAAAAGCCTTCAATTTTCCCAAAAGCCGACGGTGTGTCTTATAATCCAGTGCACCTTGTATATGGATCGATTTTGATTAATCATGGCTACCATAGTCAGGGTGTTAAGTTGGATGCTAAATTCCACCAGGCTGGGTTGGTTATGATCCATTTGTGAGACCAAGCAGACAGTGATGGGTGAAAACAAAAACATACCTTTATTGAGGGCATTCCAAAAAACACTGACTGATGTCCAGACAAACAAAAACGCTGCGCACAGTCTCCGTGGCACAACCAGACAGGGTAATCATCAATAGCTAGGATGTAACTTTACCGACATTCAGCAGGCTGACAGGAATACCAAACTGAATGCAAACAGTCTTTTATCCGTGACAGTATACACACAGTATAGTCTCAAGCACACAAAGTCTTCTTTCCATGACAGTACATGCACGAATCAAGCAGCCACGTGCCAATTAGCCGCAGCTTATTCAACCAGCTTAACACAACAAAGGTGGGGGGTGTGGAGCAACTTTGTTGACATTCCCTTTAGTGCAGCTCCATCTAGTGGATACATAACGCAACCATAGCCACTACTGTCACTCCTATTCTGTGCGCCCTATATATGAAAACAGTTTTCAAATAGGCCATTCATTGAAGGTGCACCTTATACTGCGGAAAATGCTGCATTTTTTTATTTTTTAAAAAAATGAAGCCATTACAATACATTCATCTTTACAGAAGTTTACCTCAATTGTAAGCCGAGCTGGATGGTTCTGCTGTAAAAGGATATCCGCCTGGTCTTGCACTGACTTGATCGCCTCTTCCTTCTCATCCAGCTCCCTCATTAGATCCTGCAGGAGTGTAGGGTCAGGCAAAATACTACCATGGCAAGTTTCAAACTATACAGGCACAGAGGTTTAAAGCGCTTTCATGGGAAAACTGGCAATTATAAGCCTTCACTGGAGTGACCTATGCCCCCAAAATCTAATCAGTTCACCCTTGTGCCAAGATGGGCGTTTTTGCAAAGTTTGAAGGAAAGCTTTTAAAGTGTTCTTTACTTATGGCATTCACAAGAATGGACAGATAGACAACTCGAAAATGTAACACCCCCAATTACAAATGGATAAACGGACAGAAGAAGAGAGTTCATGGTGAAGATGGGCGGACTCACAACATGGTAATCCTTCTTCCTGGAGATGTTGCTATTGCGTTCACTCCAATCGTAAGCTACCTCTTCTTCCTCTTTCTCATTAAGCCAAATTAACTCTTGTGTGGCGTGGGACACAAAGTTATGCAGGCTGTCCAGGTGTCTCTGTCTCTCTTTAGTGGAATTCTGAAGATGAAGAATCATGAGACGGTGATAACAAAACAATGATGATAATAATAACAACAACAACAACAACAACAACAACAACAACAATAATACTTACCAGTAGTCTACCATACTGGCTCTCTAAAAGCCCCAGCTTGTCCGAGTAACTCTGTTTCAGTGGGGGGGTCATCTGAATCTAAAGGTCAGATAAGTTTTTATAGTCCAAGCTGCTTATATTGCCATGAACATCACATCACATCACATCACATCACAAGCCCACCTCACTCATTTGTGCTTCCTTGACGCTCATCTGGAAGTCTTCGATAGCTTTGTGAACATGCCTGTGATTTTCTAAATGAGACTCAACGCTCGGGAGATCGGATCCCCATTCGCTTTGATCAAGTTGGACCTTAAAAGCGTTAAAAAAATAAATAAAATGATTTTGTTTCCACCAGTACCAGTTATTACCAATAAATAACAGCCAAATAAAAATCCCCATTCTGACCTGCATCTCATCCACCCAGTTAAGCAAGTCCTGGACGAACTTCATATTGACCTCTTCCTCAGACAAACTGGGGTCAAATAAAGAAGCTTTGTGCATTGGCTTGCGGATTTGCGTGTGCTTCAAGTGCTGGAGGATCCCCTGCTCCATGGACCCTCCGACCCTTAAAGTAGGCTGCAAGCCGGGTATCATGCTCGGGCTCAGCCCTGGGGTCATGGCTGGTGTCAATGCCGGTGTTAATCCTGGAGTCACGGCTGGGGTCAGTGCCGGCGTCATGGCAGGGGTGAAGCTGGAGGAGAAGCCAGAGCCAGGCGTGAGGGCAGGACTTAGTCCCATGTTCAGGTTCTGAGAAAAACCAGAGTTCAAACTCTGTGTGATTCCCGAGATCATCATCTTGGTCTGTTCGGTGCTGAGGCTGCGTCCTTGGCTGTACACTGACGAGCATTCTGTTCGGAGGGTCAGCAGGTCATCACGAAGCTTGGACACTCTAGAACAAAACCCAATTTCGACTTGTTATCTGCTTATCTATTAAATTGCAGAAAATTTTAGCACCCGGTTCGAGAGCGGCTTCTCACCTTTGAACGAGCTGATCAACCAGGTAAAACTTCCCATCCAATAAAAAAATCTGGATGTCAACCACTTGCTGCCTTAACAGATTCTCACACTCCAGCAGGTATCCTGCGATTTCAGGCTCATTCTGCAACTGGATCCCAGATTCGAACCTTTTTATATCCTGAAGGGAAGATTTGAATAAACCCCAGTCACCTTCCCGTGCCAAAAAAAAAAACCAAAAACACAACAACAACAACAACAACAACAACAACTACAGGATCACTATACTTACAGACTGCAGAGCTGCCCGTACTAAGACTAATTTGTCTTCTCCTGCGGCACAGTCTCGTTTAACCCGGTCTGCGATTTGCTGCAGCATTTCAAGTCTATAATAACAAAGAAACCACAACAAATCACCAAAACCAGAACGCCATCTACCATTTGCTCAAGACGTAAACTATGGTCTCCGATATACACCTCACCTGCCCCCATACACAGAGTGGTTGTTCAGATAGAACAGTGAGCTGGAGAATGGCTCGGTGACTCCAGACAAGTTCTCAGCTGAACCGAGGCTTGTCAGAGTGCTGTTGCTCACGGATGACCCCCCACTACTACGATACACCAGGTTGCTATTCATGATCGCCAGGCCACCCAAAGGGAACACACAGCTACCACACCTCCATCTGAGACATAATCCTCACAGCCATAACTTTGTGCTAGCACAGGGATCGAGCTACTGACATTTATAAGCTCACATGCTGCAGCAGAAAAGTCAGCCCTCCCCAATCACTTCTCCCTCAGGTGAAAAACACCGAACATTCTTCTCAGACAGACGAGTCGCGACAAGTTCAGACACTTGCAGTGTGTTTCAAAGAGCATACAATGTACTACCCAAGGTGACACGCCCACCATTTCTACCCATCTCTCTCACAATAAGCTTCGGTAGCAGGTTTTACAGGACGTATAATCATGAAGCTTAGCGTCTGTCTAAATATCAACAATGGTGGTCATGAACAAGACCTAGCATAGCGATGAGTCATAAACCTGCACCGCACACTATCCAGATCGCTCCCTGCTAAACAAACCCAGCCCAGCTCGTTTGGAAATAGAGCTGTGTATCAGCAAGCAAATTACTCTACCTGAGGGCATGGATTTAATGAAAGAAAATAACTGGCAAGTTACGAACCCTGTACAGGATGTTACTAGCACAAAATACAGCAAAAGCAGCCATGTAATGTATTTCCACTCAACCAAATTCCTTCTTAGGTTCCATTTTAAAAACAATATGGAATCGCTGGGCAGTACAGGGCACGGTGGCAGAGTAGCGCAGCAAGAGGTCGTGGGTTCGATTCCCAGCCTGGGCGTTTCTGTGTGGAGTTTGCATGTTCTCACCGTGCTTGTGTGGGTTTCCTCCGGGTACTCCGGTTTCCTCCGACAGTCCAAAAACATGCACAGTAGGCTGATTGGCTGTTCCAAATCTCCCTTAGGTGTGAGTGTGTGAATGGTTGTGCGAGTGTCTGCCCTGCGATGGCCTGGCGAGCTGTCCAGGGTGTACCCTGCCCTCGCCCAGGGTCGGCCAAGATGGGCACCAGCCTCCCCGCGACCCTAATTCGGATTAATCGGTTCAGAAAATGAATGGGTAGTACGGGAGCTTAATAGTTAACAAGATCCTGAGTTCAATTCCCGAGGTGTTTGCATGTTTTCCACATGCTTGCATAGGTTTCCCCAGGGTACTCTGGTTTCCTCTGATATTCCAAATTGTCCCGAAGTCTGAGTGTGAATAGATGTGCACGTGTTGGCACTACGATAGACTGGTAATCTGTTTAAGGTGTACCCTAACCCTAACCCCGCCTTCAACCGGAGTCGGCCGAGATAGGGTTCAGCTGCAACGAAGCTGTTCTGCAAATGAATAAGCGAATAGTCTTGCCGTCATCCAAAAACATGATTCTTCCAAACCCAAGAGCCGCAAGTTAGCTTTAGTGATAAAGAAACAAAAGTAAAGCCTCGTACCTGTCAACTTCAGGTCTTAGACTCTTCTCTCTTTCAAGCATGGCCACTATCAGCTTGCCCCATTCCTTCTCCACATCGTTCGGGTGGTAACCCTCCGGCAAATGGATGCGCCCGAACTCGATCCACACCTGTATCATTAAAAAATCCCATCTTAGAGATCGTCCGAAGGGTTTAAATTAAAAACACGCAGACAGAATCTTTCGAAAGCAGACCAACCTCTAACATTTTATAAAGATGCTTGATTTTGGTCTTTTCATTCTCCTTGAGAGGGATCTCGCTCTCCTTGAAGTGCAGGTATTGCAAATAAAGTGCCTTAAAAGATAAAAATCACGCTTGGTTCACAATTGCTGTTTAATTCAGAAGGTACAGCAGAGCTTTCATCAACTCCACACTTGTCTGAACAGAAGCTGCTGATCCGTCGAGATACTTGGGCAGGCTTTAAAACAGGGACGCTGCACATTCTCCAGGTAAGCTGGCACTATGCCTCGGGTATATATACAGAATCTAATGAGAGCAAGCTAAACAGCGGTCAAACACACGTCTACCATTTATGCCTCTTTATATATGAAGTATGCTTACAGATAACCTGATAATCATTGAGACTGAACAGACGTCTACTGTAAGGCTAATTTGTCGTATCCAGCAGTCTCACTGAACCATGTTTGGGTTTTCAAGCAGCAGGATATCTGGCGCCTTACCTTAAGTTCTACGGGATTACAGGGAAAGTTTCTGTCTGACATGACAGACACGTTGTGTTTGATCCACTGGCAGAGGTAATTGATCATATTCTGGTATTCCACCCATTTAACATCGACGTCCTACAAACAAAAGTAGTAACACAACAATACATGTAATATATAGTACAGTATATAATTATTATAGTGTGCGTCACGGTGGTGTAGTGGTTAACACGTCCGCCTCACAGAAAGAAGGCCTGGGTTCGATTCCCAGCCTGGGCGTTTCTGTGTGGAGTTTGCATGTTCTCTCCGTGCTTGCATGGGTTTCCTCCGGGTACTCCGGTTTCCTCCCACTGTCCAAAAACATGCACAGTAGGCTGATTGGCTGTTCCAAATATCCCTTAGGTGTGAATGGTTGTGCGAGTGTTGGCCCTGCAATGGCCTGGCGAGCTCTTAAAGTGCACCCCGCCCTCCGCCCAGAGTCGGATGAGATGGGCGCCAGTCTCCCCGTGACCCTAATTAGGATTAAGCGGTTCAGGACATGAATAAATTAATTGTTATCGTGGCAGCCATAAAAGATTTGGTTATACTTTGAGATGTGAAACAGTGCTTTACTTGAGGGCAATCGTTTGCTGGCATGGCACCAGCCAAATACTGCTGGGGAAAGAGAAAAAAAAAAAAAAAAAAAAAAAAGTCTAGAAAGCAATTCCAATTAAAAAAAAATAATCTTGTCCTACTGCGAAAAAGCGAAAGGCAATGTTCTGGAACTTAAAATGAATTTAGTTAAATAGAAAATAACTACTAACTAAAATAACAATCGGAAATGCACTCAGAGAGCGCAAACTTCCACCAAGACAGCTCATTCCCTTTTTTGTTTTGTTTCCTACTTGGATCCTGACCAAACTTTGGTTTGAGATAGATCTTCTCTTAATCCCCCACCTTTTAGTCATATCCAATTCCCAACCATTAAGTATTGCCTTCTCTGTCACACGACCACCACCAATCAGGGAACCAGAGAGGAAAGCATGCACACGCCCCCTTCGTGACATGCCAGCCACCCCACCTCTTTTCAAACTGTGTCACATGCGTATTTGGGGGCAGTCTAACACACTCAGAGGAAAAGCGCTATCCACCTCTCATACAAATAAGCTCACAGACGCCCAGGATTGGCTGTTGATCGCTGTGCATGACAGGAGGGTGAGTGAATGCCGTCCCTCCATCCCATGAGCGCTCAGCCAATTAGCTTCCATGGAGTCCCGGTCACGGATGGCTACATCTTATGTAAAAGTTGCGGTCATTTTTGTAAAAGCATTTAGTCTACTTGACAAAATTAATCAAGTCACACCCATAATGCAGTGAGAAAGAATCCTAGGGGAAGAAAAAAAAAAGTCCCAGACTTCACAACCAAAATCAAAATGGAGTGTTACTTGAGTCAGCTCTGAAAAAAAAAAAAAAAAAAAAAAAAAAAAAACAAATTTTTATAATTTTTTAATGCAAAGTCTTTCCCAAACAAACCGACGGACAGACATACAGCCAGGTGCATTGATTATTTCTGAGCACAGAGACATTAGAAAAGTCAAAGTTTTTTCACGATATACAATATTACATGACACTGCTGAATCCTGCTGCTCTCTACTTACGTTTGCACCGATGCCCTCAACACCATCTGGTACTTTAGGGAAGACGTCATATAATGTTGATACGTAGGTAATGACGGACTTCTCATCTGGAGATGTGACATCCACATCTGTGTGATATGGCAAAGAAGTTAAGATCATACAGGGATCCCTCACTTTTGGCGGATAATGGGGGGGTGGGGTCGAGATCCCCGCGAAGTAGGATTGACCCCCCCCGACTGACGTGTACTTACATGTATATGTGTATATAATATCAATAAATACATATTCAACACTATAAATGCTTATAATAACAATTAAACATTCAAAAACAATGCATTAGATGTAAATAAAATATAAATAATATAAAATACATACGTGTAACTGTACATAGATGTAAATAAAATGTAAGAAATTCCTTGACTTCCGCCTTTTCTGTCACAAGAATGCTGTTATTTCAGAGCAGAGTCCTAAACCGGAGTCGGTAGTGAATTTGCCGCCTTTCCCTTAACTTTTTCCCTCCCCATTTTAGTGAAAGAGTGAAGGGAAAATCTGCAAAGTCACCACTGACTCCAGTTTGGGACGCGGCCTCTGAAATCTCTCAAGCTGATTGGTCGAGACGAATTTCCCAGCAGAAGAAGAGGAGACTGGGATCCGAAACTGAGTCAATAGCGACCCCTCACGGCATTTTCATGCACTTTTTTCCCATATTTTTGCTTATTTTTATTTTTCAATTAATATTTTTTAAAAATCCGCGATGCACTGAAGCCGCAGAACCTGAAGCATGATATAACGAGGAATGACTATTTCTGTTGGCACTTGAAATCCCCAAATAAAAGCCTAACTGGTAATTTCTTGCCGATGAAAGACGAGATGCGTGGAAACTCCAAAACTCCTCAAAGTGTAATTTTACATAATGAGAATAAACGATACAGAGAAAGCTTAACACTCAGCTGAGTTTAGAGGCTCTCAGGTTTACAGGAATCAAACACCATTAAAAATTAATTTATTAATTACTTAAAGGACACCCGTGTTTATGAGACTCACCCTCCGGATCCAGCAGTCGAGCCACGCCCAACTGCTCAGCCACACTGAACGCATGCTCCAGGTTTGTTCTGCTCGTCTGTGTGGAGATTTTGCTCATATCCACCATGTCAGGCCTGACGGGAATAAAATTCCTTTGATTAGATGCTGGTGCGAGACAAAACTAAAATGACTACTGCCAGCAGAGCTTGCGCTTGGTCATAGTTCTCCTTGCCCCTTTGTTGTGGGTTCTGATCTGCCTCCGCCTCTGCCCTGTTATTGAAATGTTGTCCTCGGCTGCACTGTGTTCAGCCCTTGATTAGTTTTATACTGTGGAGCATTTTAAGTGTTTGTGAAGGTTTGAATTGTAGGCAGCATCATGTCCACTTCACAGCAAGTAGGTTCTGGGTTTGAGTCCTGTGCTCAGTAAGGGTGTTCAACCCATGGGTATGTGGGTCTCGTCTGGGTACCCCCCACCCCCACGCCTCACCACACCTACAGTTGAAGGACATACACATCCTGCTAATCAGACAACGAATTAGGCTGTTCCAAATTGGCCCCTAGGTGTGAGCATGAATGGCTTCCTGTGATTTGCTCTAATGGGTCATGATTTTTACCCGAATTCACTTGCCCACAGCCATGTAAACATGCCATGAATGCCAATAACACTGGCGTAGTTAAATAGCCTTCAAACTTGCAAATCAAAAGGAGGTTAAAGCTTTGAAGTCTGACATGAACACATGGAAACGGACTTCAGTGAGGACTTTGTTGGGTCGAACAATTTGAAAAAATCCCGTCGGATGGCGCAGGGGTGTAGCGGTTATCACGTCCGCCTCACAGCAAAAAGGCCTGGGTTCGATTCCCAGCCTGGGCATTTCTGTGTGAAGTACATGTTCTCCCCGTGCTTGTGTGGGTTTTCTCCGGGTACTTCGGTTTCTTCCGACAGTCCAAAGACATGCACAGTAGGCTGATTGGCTGCTCCAAGTCTCCCTTAGGTGCGAGTGTGAATGGTTGTGTGTGTTGGCCCTGCGATGGCCTGGCGAATTGTCCAGAGTGTACAGCACCCTTGTCCAGAGTCGGCTGAGATGGGCACCAGCCTCCCCGTGACCTTAATTAGGATTAGGCGGTTTAGAAAATGAATGAATGAAATCCTGTCACAAACTCCTCGTAAACTTGTTGTAGGAACCTAATTCATGTCTTGTATCCTTTGTAAACCAAATTTCCAAACAACAACAACAACAACAACAACGATGAAACTGCCCCTTTAAATTCAGCTGAACTGGGAAGCAACATGCCTGAGGTTTTTTCGCATCAGACTGGTAGAGTCGATTGGACGGCACAAGCTCTCTTGCAAGTGGAGGCACATTTGCAAACAATACAGGAGCGCCGCTACAACCAGCAGACATTTTTTTTTTCAAATGTTTGATTATGATTCATGTGAGCACTCATAATTATAGTAATTACACAGCTACGTTTAAACACTTGTTGGTAAAACCCTAAAACACCAGCATTAGACCTCTTCACTGTCTGGGAATTCACAGAAGATATCTTCTACACACATACACAGGATCATGTGATCATCTACAACAGTGCTTCTCAAATAGTGGGGCGTGTCCCCCTTGGGGGCACGGTGTGACCCTGGGATACATGCTTTTTTTTTACCATACTGTAATAAAACCAAGTGTAATTACACCTCCACTACAGTAGGTGGCAGTGGCGCTCGCTCTCTGTCGCGCTATGGTGTCGGGGATTTTCACAGCGTGCAAACGATATGAAGTGCAGTAACCAACCCCTCAAGAAACAACGTGGAAACATTTCTAACAGGAATGAAGAGAAAGGCGGAGAGAGGATTTTTATTTTTCA
>JAQNCB010000028.1:8712311-8728068 GCA_030068295.1 Euristhmus nudiceps | reverse complement strand
TCTGAACCAAATTCTGGAATGTTGATTACACGAACATGTGAATACGTGTCCGTCCAAAAGTGTCCACTCCGAAATCTTGCTTTATGCCATCAGTAAATTCAAACAAAAGATTTTGCTACCAATTAAAACTTACCAACAATCTCCATTTGCTACATATTTTATCTAATATGCATGTAGAATGGAACTGATCTTACTACGATTGACAATCATATTTTATTGTTTTGGACATGCATACTTTCGAGGCCACAACTTCCAAGAAAATAACGTTATAGCCAAAATTCAAAAAGTATTTATAACCTGAATATTTACAAAGATTACTACTTACAAAAAAAACCCCCAGCAAATTAAAAACCTTTATTTTTGACCCCTTTGGGACTGGCTGCTCCAAGAAAGTGTGAAAATGCCCTTATATAGTCAATAAATGTCAATAATAATTACTGAACTGATTTAAATCCGAAGCTAAACGCAACCCAGTTGACCCTCTCTGTGGACCTAATGTCTGCTGCCACGCCCCAGAGCCTCTCCATTCTTCTAAACACTGTCCCTCACCTATACTGTATAATGCACAACCTTTTCTATACAAGACAGCACAGAGAGATAATCGTCTCTGTCCTTACTTGTGCCACAATAAAACACATAAAAGTCCTTTGTTTCTTGCACAGATGTAAATGTGTCAGACAGTCTGCTGGCTGTTTGTGCTAACAGTTTGAACCAGAGGCAGCATGTGTGTGGAGGAGGGGTAAAGGGATGCAGAGGAGGCGAGGTGCGGCTCTGCGGAGGAACAGCACAAAGATAGTGACTGTGCAGAAATGCATGCTTTGTGTTTGAATGACGACAAGAATGTTTTTGTATGTTTATTAGACGGCCGTCAAATCGCGATGGTATTTTGTGCGGCACATGCTGAGCACACTGTGCTGATAAACTGTAATAAACAGATGACCTGCCTAATCAGTGCTGTGGAAGAGTGAAATCCATGCCATGACATGACTGTTGGGCTGTAGTGCGAGAGCCTGAAGATGTGTTTTGTTCCTCTCACCACAGCATATTAGCAACAATTCCAACGCTTAACGTTAAAAAGGCATCATTTCGCAATTTTTGTCTACTGTGAATGTAGTGGAATGTCCCCGAGACAGATCATTTCCTGTTATCGCCATGTATAAACAATTATACACTCAGCAGCTTCTGTTTTTTTATTGTTTCCCCCAATTAATAAGATTAAAAAAATAAAAAAAAAAAGAATGCGGTTTGTCACGTTTCTGAGACACGCCCATGGACAGAAAACTCCAACAACCAACCACAAACACTGGCGACTCCTTCCACAAAACGTTATGCAGCCATCTCCCATCTTTTGTCCTTCACCAAATAAAAACAATTGGGGAAAAAAAAAAAAAAAAAAGTGTCTCTGAATTGTTCCTATAGAAATTACACCACACTAATACAAAGCTGCTGTGTGCCGAGTTATCAGTTTGGCTACAGCCTCAGTATTTGGTTTGGAATTGATCAGACCACACCCACCCAGGGCGTGAGAAACAGCGGGATAAGACCGATACGGAGCAGTGCAGACATGTCCCTGTGCCAGAGCAGTGTGAACATGATTAAGACACTTGATGATCTGCATCATGGTGAAGTTTATGTAGCTTTCACAACATACATTAGACGTGGAGAGATGGAAGGAGATTCACCGGGGTGTGGCAGCAGACATCAAGTCCATTGAGAGAGTCATCTGTGTTGCGGGGACGCTGGCGCCTGTCTCAGCCAACACTGGGCGAAGGCAGGGTACACTCTGAATAACTCACCAGTCCATCGCAGGGCCAACACAACACACATACCATGGGGCAATTTGGAACAGCGAAATAGCCTAATATGCATGTTTTAAGACTGTTGGGGGAAACCAGAGTAACCAACGGAAACCCACACAAGCACAGGAAGAACATGCAAACTCCCTCCACACAGACTTGAACCCAGGACCTTCCTGCTGTGAGGTAGACATGCTAACCCCTATGCCAGCATGCCACCCCTTTCCCACATAGTATAAAATAAATAGATTTAGAGCTGATAGGAAATAAATAAATGAATAAGTCAATATAAAAGTCTTAGTGCACTGAAAATGCTCAGCATACCGCACCAAAGCCTGTTTCACATCACACATGCGTACTAATTGCTTCCCACCAGATTTGTTTCAGGGGGAGTGTTTGTTCAGTAACAAGGAAAAGGTCAGGTCACGCTTTTATTCAACTGGGATTCAAAATAATAAATACCCGATCATGCAACAGGACAAAATACTCTCCTTTATATCATTATCATCATTAACCCCGAAGGCTCTCCAGAATACTAAAAATAAAATCTACCAAGAAAGAAAACAACAACAACCAGCTGATCAAATGAAGCTGTCGCTATGCAACCAATCAACAGCCTGAAAGCAGCCAAATTTCCCAGAATGGAAAGAAAAACAAAACAAAACAGCAAGTTGCTGTGTGACTGCGGAGGGGCTCGTCCAGCACTGTCCCATCATGTCTCTGACCTGTAGCCCCTTTTTTTCTTACACCAGGCTTACCCATATTTCCAATGGTCTGGATAGGCAGCGCATTTATTGTGAACAATTTAAATAGGAGTATAAAACATGAGAACGGCAGTGACTGAGAGCGCGGTGAGAGGACATCGCAGTGACTCTTGCTCCTCCATCGCCACCTGAGACACAGGTAAATAACAACAGAGGCTGCGGGTCAAAGCTAAATGACTCCTCATGCAAGATATAGGGAAAATAATATACCATAGATTGAAATGGCGAGTCTATTCTAACATATTTGAGCCAACAGGCTAATGTTTCAGAGGGACTATACGTTCCTGTACGTAACGGTGAGCCTGCAACTTTTGTTGCCTCCCCGCTCGGTGTTCCGCACAGAGTAGGAAGAGATGGTATATGCACTGTGAGGGTCTCACAAACCAACATTTTCGTCCCATCTCGTCGACGGAAACTCAAACATGTAACACGTCATGTTTTAGTCGCCAAAGATCCATTTTAGTACGTCATCGTTACGTTGTCGTCATACAAAAAAGGTGCGTTAACAAAATCATTTCAACAACACTGCCCCCAAAATGCGACCTATACTCCAGTGCGACTTAAAAGTTTCTTCTTCTTTATTATGCATTTTTTTGCTAATGTGACTTATACTCCGGAAAATATCACAAGTGTTGTGCACACCTGTAGCCCTAACCGTGTAACCCCACACCAAATGAATTAAGAGCAAGTGTCACTCCACCTCTTCAGTACCCCTTCAACTGCATCACTGGGAATGAATTACAGTCATATGAGCACATGATGCAAGCATCCAACCTGCTAGAAAATCCTGAATTAATTAACATCAGTTCATTTCAGCAGTCAGTTGCTCCATCACGATGCTATTCAAAGTGTTAGCAATACAAACAATAAGTAGTTGAGCGCTCACAGAGCAAGGTACCGCCGTCATGCAGCATGGATAATGTGACCGACACGCCCTATACGGATACAGGTTTTAATTACCTTTATGCACATTTCATGACATGCAAGTCCTTGTACCATTTCCTATTACTGCTCCACAGTAAAGGCACGTCTATCAGCACTCATTTCAACATTATAAACACTTTTGAGGTCACTCAAGGTCAAATGTGATTACGTTACTTGAAAATACGCACATGTTTTCTTATCTGTCCCTCATTGCATCTATAGGTGTATGTCATTTTATTTCTGAGATACCAAGCCTCCAAAATTTGGTGACCTTGCACTGACCTTCCCCTTTGAGAATCATCTCTGAGACTCTGAATAGGGTAGTGTGCCCACCAAGTTTGGTGAAAATCCGTGCATGTAGGTGGACAGGAATTTGTTCACAGGCTGACAAACAGGCAACCAGTCATTACAGTACTGCAGCAAAAACATTTTTGAGGAGATGCAATAATGTAATATAAAGTCTGGCAGTAAATGCATCACCAATGCATTACTACACCTTAGGTGCCGTAGCACGGCTGCTGATCATAAAGCTCAAGGTAAGATTGCCGGAAGATTATTATGTTTAAACGAACAAGTTAACGATCACTGATATCTCAATATAAAAATACTAATGCTTTAAAAAGTTCCCGTTATAAATAGCAGCACAGAGTGTGCAGTCTCAGGGCGGTTGGTTCCAATAGAAGCTTTAGAATGTCAATGTCATAAAAAGACATTGAGTCAACTGGAGTAAAAACAAAAAGAACGCAAAAGAGAGAGAGAGAGAGCATGAGAGAGATGCCCATCCACCCTGCTAATAAACCT
This sequence comes from Euristhmus nudiceps, assembly GCA_030068295.1. NCBI lineage: Eukaryota > Metazoa > Chordata > Actinopteri > Siluriformes > Plotosidae > Euristhmus > Euristhmus nudiceps. The sequence continues at coordinate 8,723,783 of JAQNCB010000028.1, read as the reverse complement.
TGAGCTACTGCTACAAGGTTCTGCTCTGTATAACATAAAGCCACAAAAGATGCCCTTTCATTCGCCCCACCCACTTGCAAGCCGTATCCTAAACAACATCCATTGTGTGTCTATTAAAAAACATTCAGTTCATAGCTGCAGGATTACGACTTAAAAAAAGGTACAAAGAAACATCTGGGCATTATTCATGTGCTGGAGTGTAATTACCCAAGGATTATATAGGTAGGACGTCCAACATTAATAGCATTATTAAAAAAAAAAAAAGAAACATGAGAGAAGCAGCAAGATTCAGCACTATACATAAAACACAAGAAACGGCTTTCAGAAGCATGAGAAAAAGATCCCCAGAACAAAATCTGAGCTTCTTGTGTGTGAAAAACAGCTGCACTACTGTTAATACGCAGGATTTCTCTTCAGTACAAGATATTCATTCCATCATAGCCTAGGTCCACTGTAACTCTCCTAATGATTCATTATTATTACCAAATATTTCTCAGGTTATGCATTTACCAGCTGCGATGGCCTGGCGAGCTGTCCAGGGTGTACCCCACCCATGCCCAGAGTCGGCTGAGATGAGCGCCAGTCTCCCCACGACCACAATTAATAATTAAGCGGTTCAAAAAATTAATGAATGAATTTACCAGTTTTTGTTTGTTCACTTGTCTGTGTTTGTTTCTACTGCGCAAAAATTACTGAACCCATTTTTGCCAAACTTTGTGGAGGAATGGAATATTGGCCTGGCAAGAACCCGTAACATTCTGGGGCACATCTGGATCACAATCCAGACTCAGGAATCTGTTAACTGCTTTTTAACAAGAAATAATGAAAGGATTTTTTTAATAGAAGGATTACACAAAAGTTACCAATCTGATTTTCATTAAATTTGTTGGAGAGGTGGGACTTGGACCTGGAAAGGACATATTAAATTTTGGAGGTGATTCCTGCATGGGATTATGTTAAACAATTTTTTTTTAAATCCCCAATCTTAAAAAAAAAAAATCCCCATTATTAATCATCATGAGGTAGAATCTGCATCCAATGCTCACCAGGGCATTTCATTATAACGATACCAAGTTACAATAATAATGCATTTGTGCCTGCCGAAGGTACTTCACACTGAGTGCCTATGTCAGTTCCTTATTTTAAACATTGACATAGAAAAGGGCAGTGTCCTGGTGTATGTGTCCACATACAAGCTGCATTTTTAATGAAATGTTTTCCAAATGTCCTTCCAAGGTGGAGAGGTGTAGACCCAAAAAAAAAAAAATAAATAAAATAAATAAATAAATAAATTAAAAAAAAGCACAGATTTGCGCTTGTAGCATCATTGCTTTGATGCTATCTCAGTGCTTAGAGGTCAGATTGTGTACTGTAATTTACTTTGTTTTCATAATGTGGAGTTTGTGCGGACTAAGCCTTAGAAGATAGTAGTGACAAATGTGTTAAAAATATACACAGTGCCAGGACAAAAAGTAAATAAAGATACCTGACTGTTACACAACTGGACCGATTTATGTTCTTATGAGTGGCTCCAGAGTACCACACCTACTGCATAGTGCTCAAGCACACATGGCAAACATGCCTTTAAATGCAAATACACACTTAGAACACTACTACGTTGTACAATGTGTATGCGATATGTGTTGGTCTTGTCTGCCTGGTTATATCTAGCATCAGAGTACGGTACTCTTTCCTGTGTCTGTGATACATTTCATAATTATTTTAAGCAAAATCTTGACGACATGTCCCTAACATTCAATTGCGTCAAATACAATAACAATAAATCATGCAAGGATTTGTAATGTGATGATCTCTAGAGTGAATCATTGCTTCCTGGTGAAAAAGGGGCAATGCATTGTCATGTGACTGCACGGCGTTTCAGATGGGAAGTGCTTGTACTGTACAGCTCTGACAGCGACGGCAACATCTGTGAAAACCGCGTGTGAATCATGATGTACCCTGAGTGTATCCTTCCATTATTACTGTACTTAATAGCAGTTCCGCAATGAGAAACAAGAGCATCCAGAGATGTGATTTTTCTTTGCTTATTTGTCTGTCAGTGAGCAATCTCCCAACAAAAATTCTGGACGGATTCCACAAAGACAAGGTCAATATGTTCCCCCACCCAAGTTGTGGAAATGATTTCTTTTTGGAGGGTCAATGTCACAATAAGGTCATAAAATTCTTCCTGTTCTTTCGTCTGGGGCAATTAAGTTTGAAATATTCACAAGATGCCCACTAGGGGGAGACATTTCATTATAATGATGGCAAGTTATAATGAAACTTGCAGTCTTATGCAGATTTTTCAGGGTAATAAACGCACCGGTCACCATTATCTACATGCACCTGGTGGAGATACCGTGCATGCATCAATACCTTAAATAATAAAATAATATACAGTGGTTCAAAAAAGTACTCAGTTAGCCACCAATTGTTCAAGTTCTCCCACTGAAAAAAAGATGAGAGCGGCCTGCAATTTTCATCATAAATACACTTCAATTATGAGAGAAAGAATGGGAAAAGAATCCAGGAAATCACATTATAGGATTTTTAAAGAATTAATTGGTAAATTCCTCAGTAAAATAAGTATTTGGTCACCTACAAACAAGCAAGATTTCTGGCTGTAACATCTCCTTTCAGAGGCTCTTCTGTCCTCCACTCATCACCTGTATTAATGGCACATGGTTGACCTCGTTATCAGTATAAAATACACCTGTCCACAATCTCAAACAGTCAGACTCTAAACTCCACTATGGCCAAGACCAAAGAGCTGTCAAAGGACACCAGAAACAAAAAAAAAAAAAAAAAAAATTGTAGACCTGCACTGGTCTAAGCCCCAAAATATCACTCCTATAGAGGAGCTCTGCATGGAGGAATGGGCAAAAATACCAGCAACAGTGTGTGAAAACCTTGTGAAGACTTACAGAAAACACTTGAACTCTGTCATTGCCAACAACAGTATATAACAAAGTATTAAGATGAGCTTTTGTTATTGACCAAATACTTATTTTCCACCATAATTTGCAAATAAATTATTTTAAAATGAGACAATCTGATTTTCTGGATTTTTCTCCCCTCATTTTATCTCTCATAGTTGAAGTGTACATATGATAAAATGGAGACCTCCCCCATCTTTTTAAGTGGGAGAACTTGCACAATTGGTGGCTGACTAAATACTTTTTTGCCCCACTGTAGCTCAGCAAGGGTCTGTGTTTACAGTGATAACCGGAACGTGCTTGTTTCTCCATAGACTTACAAGAACATTAAAGCTAGCCTACAAATGGACAAAAAAAAAAAAAAAGTACAGTTCACTGATAACCACCGTGAACTACATGATGATGTGATGTCACCAGATGCAAAGAGAACCGCTGATTTTTTTTTTCTATGGCAGCACTTTCTGCAGTGTTTTAATCCCTACTTATTTTCCCCCCACCGAAGTTACTAGCAAAAGTCACAAGGCTTAACATCAAAAAAAATAATAGCAATAATAAACAGTGCTTTCTGTGTCTTAGGAAATAAAAATAAAGCAGCGCCTCTTTCTTCTCACAGCTGTTTAAATGGGATTATTATTACAGGAAAACAAAGTGACTTACTTAAAAAAAGATCATACAGGAAGTGTTGATGGATGGATTATGGAATAAGTACAGAAGCATGTTGCTCTGGCACTGGCTGTGAGCCATGGCTGATACTCTCTGGCTCAAGTGGAGCATTCCTGAGTTTACAGCTTATTTGTGAGCTACATCGATGTCCTAAGTGCTTTAATAAATGTGACATAATCCACAGATCTCAAAAAGAGGTCTGTGAAGTATAGTATTGAGATGTAGGTTTTTCATTTTGTCTACAGCTCCTAGGTCATGGTTTTCTAAATCAAGTGACACCAGCAAGCCCTGAAGCATGATTCCGCCTCACCACAGCTGACAGATTTAAGCATACAATAGTCCTGCTTGATGTCTCAGGAGGTTAACTATCAGTAACCGTTTAAGCTTCATCTGGCTATTTTTTTTTTCCGCGATAAATTTAGATGGGATAGTTATCCCTATTCCCACCCATGCTCATGAAGCTCTGCCCCCAGGATCTACCATGTACCATATAATAAAGAATCTATAATTATTGACAGGAGACCAAAGGAAGCACAAACAAGCGCTCCGGAGCAGATATCGGTTCCCCAAACATTTTTCTCCACAACTTGTGTTTTTTTTTTTTTTACAACTCAGTCCGCTGTTTGTTTTCTTTTTTAATCATGGTCTACATATCTTACAGATGATGTGTACAAGTAATTAAGGAATGGGAGAAAAACAACCACTTCCTTTTAATAAATATTTGAGGTCATTTTCGACAGCAGATCAAAGAGAGGCACAAAGAAGCACTTGGAGTTTGTATCCTTTATGATTCAGAGCGCATGCATGCATAGGAAAGAATAAAACTGAAACGATTTGATGGATGTGACAACTGATGTCCTACCAATGAGGAATTTGTACAAAACCCTATCTATCTATTTATTACAGATAAGCTAAACTGGGTAGCAAGGTGGAGTAATAATTAGGATGTCCTACTTGCAGCAAGAAGATCCTGGGTTTAAAATAAGAGATCTTTATTGTCACTGTTGCATGAACAATAAAAATCTGTTTAGCGGCTATTTTGTTTAGCAGCAAGTATAAAAGAAAGTACACAAAATGACTCCGGGACTACACTAAGCTATACATGTGCATATATCTGCATACACAACTATACAGTGGAACCTCGAGATACGAAAGCTTCAGTACACGGAAAATTCATTTTACGAAACGATATGCAAAGGTTTCTTCGCTTCATTTTACGAAAGATTATTCAGCATACTAAAGAAACAAACACAATTTCCCATCATGCTCAGTACTATGATCCTGCTCTTACTCTCCAGTCCAGGTGGTGGTGGTAATCGCCAATAAAAGGAAAAGAAGAAAAAGAATGCAATGTATTTTAAGTGTAAACAAGTTTAATGTTTTCTGCCATTTATTTTCTGCCATTTTTATTATTATTTTCTTTGCCCTCCTCCTTGCTACTTTCGCTTTTGGACTTCGTCTCACGCGAAAGGTAAGGCTCCACATTTTCCTATTTTTTTTTTGCATTATGTTCTATTATCTACTTCATTCACAGGTATTAACGGTTAGGTTCGGTATATTGAATGATTCAAATGTATTTGGCTCTTATTTCATTCGGGTTTTACCTTTATTATAAAATTGAATGTGTTTTTGTAGAGCTTGGAACGAATTGGGCAATTTACATGTAAAACGCTATTCATTATACGAAAAAAATCATGATACGAAAGCCACTCCGGAACGGATTAATAAAAGGTGCATGGTATACACCGGGTAAGTGGTAGAACTTTATAAGGTGCTGGAGATAAAATATTATGATGTTTGAGTCCCAAATTCGGGCTGGTGTGCTTAAGTGCGGAGTTGCATGTCCCACACTAAAAGACATGCACTGTAGATTAACTGGCAGTTCCAATTTGCCTCAACAAATTTGCCCTCTGGCGAGCAGCTAAGAGAATGTCAGCTGAGAAAGGCATCCGCCTTCCCATGACCCTAGTATGATTAAGCATCATGACAAATGAGTGAGTGCGAGCTGAACGGCACACAATAAAGGATTACCTATAGAAAAAAAAAAATAAATATGACATAACATCCAACATGGATGGAGCTGCCAACAAAGGGCTCGGTCTTATCACCAAACCATCCATCCATCCATCCTCATCCTGAGCATAGATTCTCAATCCACCCATCAGGGAAATTACAACATATCAAGACACTGGTTTCTTTAATATCCTAAACAGGAGAATGCATTTTTATAAATCTCTCCTTCTGAAACAAATACCAAACTGAAATCATTCTCATTTCCCCAACACAGACTGTTCCATTTGTCTCACGAGTGTCCTGAAAAATAACGGAGCGCCTCTACGGATGATGCTGAAACACAAGAACTCCACCACAATGGCTCTTTTTTTTTTTTTTTTTGGAGATTCTCCTTGACGCATCTACACGTGTATATAAGCATATCATTTTTCAGCACTGAACTCTGATCCCTCGAGCTGGGACGCGATTATTTTTAGGTCGACCCTCAGCACACAAAGTCATTCCACACACACACACACACACACACACACACACGAGAGATACCTTTATATTTCTCGAGCACGTCCTCATAAGCCTGAAGAAAGTCTGTCTCAGTGGTCAGAACACAAGACCCCAGGTTATAATGAGCCATTACCCGGCTGCTTGAGATATAAACGAGCGTCTGCCGCTCGGACCCGGAGCGAGCCGCTGTCCCACTCAAGTCGACGCCCCAGTTAGATGTCCCGCCTACCGCGTCTATTAACCAACCAATCAGAGCCACTTCCTTTCAGGCGTCGGAGATAAATCACAGCAGCACGCGCTGTATCCTGTACTACACCCTATTATCTAGACTAAACCATAACAACATACCAGCAAAATAATGCTGGCTACCTTTTATAATAATAATAACAACAACAATAATAATAACACAATACACTCCAGTAACCTCATCATACGCCTCTTAAAGCCTGTGTATTATAATGTAGGATGTATACAACGCAAGCAATGCCATAAACGAGCCACAGCTGGGACTAATAACCCCAAATCACAGGTCACACCATGACACATCAGCACCAGTGCACATTTCTAATCAACTTCCCACTGCATTATCACACAAAACGTTTTTTTTCGGATAGCATTCAGTAAGATCACCCAGTGACACACTAGGATGGATAAGCCTCTGTGCAAACCTCTAAATCCAAGAGAAATGTATTACACGTCCTGTGTTTTGGATGTATCAGTATCCACCTTGCTGAATGTGTCAGACGGCTGGTCATACACGTGTCTGTGAGGAAAGCCGAGCGGACTCTTCATGGTCCTGGTGCGAGCCGGATTTCCTCCCCTCACGCCATAAATTAAGTGCTGTTTACAAATATCCTAATATTATTATAGGTATTTTTATCACTTCTCTGACTGAACAGCATTAATATACAGTGTAAATTAACCATGCTGTTCCTGTCAATACACATCGCCACAAATATATCATAAAAGTCAACAATATTTTTTTGCAAGGCCTGTTGAATTAGCGACTAATAAGATTACTAATGTGATTTTTTTTTTTACCCATCAAGTTCAATATGTTTATTCATTCATTCATTCATTCATTCATTTTCTGAACCGCTTAATTCTAATTAGGGGTTGCGGGGAGGCTGGAGCTTATCTCAGCCGACTCTGGGCGAGGGCAAACCCTGGCCACTTCGCCAGGCCATCGCAGGGCCGACATGCACACAACCATTCATACCTAAGGGAGATTTGGAACAGCCAATTAGTCTACTGTCATGTTTTTGGACAGTAGGAGTGAAACCGGAGTACCCCGAGGAAACACACGCAAGCACGGAGAGAACATGCAAACTCCATACAACACCCAGGCTGGGAATCGAACCCAGACCTTGCTGTGAGGCGGACGTGCTAACAACTACGGCACCGTGCCGCCCGCCTATAAAATTACCTATTAATAAGATTACTAATGTGATTTTTTTTACCCAGCAAGTTCGATATGTTTATTACAACGAAAACAATTAACCTTTAAAACATTAACTGTGATATTTGTTTTGAAAAAAAAAACAATATAAACACAATCATTATTTCAACCTAGCACAGGAAAATATCATGCTATTAGAAGATTATTGGCTGCCTTCCTCATGTTTATTTAAATACCCTTCAATAGGTTTAGGTCTTTGTTTTGGTCCTTGATGTGGCATGACATCATCTTTGCAATGCTATGCATTTTATCGTTTTGATTCTGAAGCCGAGGAAGGATGACAATGATAGCCATCATCATCATCATCATCATCATCATGGTCTTTCAGGTTATACAAGGACAAATCATGAAGGCTGTGATTAGCCTATAGACTTGCCCTCTATTAGATTATATTCAATTTTAACTAAAAAAAAACCCACTGTAAGCCGAAACAAAATGATCACTAGTCAAACCAAAGCTGTCATCGTGTACTCAACACCCAATATATAAATAAATGTATCACAAAAAGTACTCACGCAAGCACTTTAACAGTAGACTGACAGCGTTATATTCCCAGACCCAGGCCTACAGCAGCCCTGGGTGTCATTACGCAGCATGCTGTGAAGTGAGTGGAGTAAAGCAGCCTGTGGCTCTCACCTGCGATCCTGAGCACTGCTCTCTCGGCTGGATCTAGCACAGAGCCGCCGTGGATCTTGCGTTTGGAGCGCTCGTGCCGGGGTAAATTCCACGGAAGTGTGTCTCCGGGTGCAGGCGACACGCAACCCGATCTCACACTGTAGTCGTCGTCATCCGAGAAATCAACCGAGGAAGACATTGAGCAGCGCAAAGAAGCGTTCCCGGATCCTGAGCTCTGTGGGAACAATGGGGTTTTAAAAGACAGAGAGAGAGAGAGACGGATTTCAGTAAAGGCGATATCCATCCTGATAAATAACAACATGCGCCTTTTCTGCTCTCACCATGGTCGCTTTCGCAGGAGGGGAAATATCCCGTGGAACGAAACACCTTCTGAGCTTCAGGAGATCATCTGTTCGCAGATACTCTTAAGTGATCTCTACTGATAGTTATTTATTTAGAAAGGAGGGGAGAGAGATAAAAGTCGGAATGCGTCTGGCTCCCCCGACAGGACAAGACGGAGACTTACCGCTGTGTAGATTTCAGCCTCGTGCCGTTTAACATTACCATCAAAGCCGATTCTGATAAGAACCGCACCCTTCTTTCCGACGGGAATCGGTTCCATTCGGATCGATCTCTCAGGGTTTCGTTCTTTTAATGCTTGCGGAGACGCGCACACTGACAGAGGGCATGATAACGCGTCATCGCTCCCTGGATACAGACACATTAGATTTATTATGGGATGGAAATAAACTGTGGTGTCACAGCGCCATCGCTCTGAATGTGCGCGGCCGGACAGGGGTGTTGATTGATGGGAACAAACACGCGCACAACGTGCGGTCCGAGCGCGTGTTGCGCCTCACACTGTTTGTTTTTTCTTACGTTTGGCTCTGAAGCATCTTTCAGCACTTAGTGTCAGACTTAATGGTGATCCTGCAATTTTCAAAAATAAATCTGAGTTTTAGCAGAGCAACCAAAAGCAATTAAATATTTATTATCATTACCACTTTCCTGCAATTTAGACACCAAGGCTTTGGGTTCGAGTCCCGCACTTGGCGAGAGCGCATGTGTGTGTGTGTGTGTGTTTGTGTGGAGTGTTCATGTTCTTTCTCTTAATCGCATGAGGTGCTTCCAGTGTAGTGGTTCGCACGTTCGCCTCACAGCAAGAAGGCCTGGGTTCGATTCCCAGCCTGGGTGTTTCTGTGTGAAGTTTGCATGTTCTCCCTACGTGGGTTTCCTCTGGGAACTCCAGTTTCCTCCTACAGTTCAAAAACATGCACAGTAGGCTAATTGGCTGTTCCAAAGCTCCCTTAGGTGTGAATGGTTGTGTGCGTGGATGGCCTGGTGAGCTGTCCAGGGTGTACCCTGTCCTCACCCAGAGTCGGCTAAGGTGGGCGCCAGCCTCTACCCTACGACCCTAATTAGGATAAAGCAGTTTAGAAAATGAATGAATGAATGCTTCCAGGTATTCCAATTAATTCCCAAAGACAGGAACATTAGGCTAATTGTCCATAAGTGTGTGTGTGTGTGTGTGTGTGTGTGTGTTGGCCCTGTGATGGAGTGGTGAGCATGTCAGGGTGTACCCCACCTTCACATGGAATCGGCTGAGATAGGCTCCAAAGTAACCATAGTAAGCAGTCCATGACATGAATTATTAATAATAATAATAATAACAATAACAATAATCAGTTTAGAGTCTTAAAATTCATTCAGACGATTAAGTTTCCACACCATGAAGCTTTCGTATTAGACTCTAGCTCATATAATCTCACTGGCTTTTGATTCACAGTGCTCGTTACTCAGGTCCTCTAGCACTAGAGATGGTTTTATGATTTCCCCAGGTGTCTTTCTTCAAAGCGGGGGGGCTTTGTCAGACTGTCTGATCCAGGGCGTATCCCAGCTTCGTGCCCAGTATTCCCAGAATACATCTGCAGTGACCTTGACCAGCACTTAGTGAAGATAAATGCATAAATGTTTGTGTTATTATGTACCAGATTTCTTTATCAGCATTAAATCATTCAGGATCTTTCCGTATTGGCACCGAAATGGTGATGGATTTGCTTTCCAGACCTCCTGTGGATATACCCAAATTTTTTAGATGTGAGTCATCTGATTTTAATCTCAGCAAACGTTGAACGTGACATGTGTTCCCGCACTGGGACACCAAGCCATCTGTTCAGTCGTCCCTTCGAAATGCAGGTTAGTGTGTGAGGTCATCTGTTGGACCAGGGTTTCATGTTTCCGAAGGTTGTCTGGTTTTCCTTCATGATGAACAATTTCCAGAGATTGATTAGGTGTGCAGGCTTCTTTTTCCAGTTCAAGGCAAACAAGGAACAAGAAGGCGATATAAAGCAAGGCTCCTTCACAAACACCAGTACTTGATATGGATCGCCATGCTCATTACTGCAAGGTTCCTTTGTTGTTGTACAGGAAGAACAACAATACGGCATTCGATTACAAAAAAAAATCCTCGTGGAATACACAACATAAAACATCAAGCACTGTAGAATAAGTTTAAACCTCATTAAACCTCATTATAATCTTTATAATAGTCCTCTTTCTGCACCAGATGACATAATATAGTCTAGTATGTGGAGGGCGGCGCTAACATAACACAACACACACACACACACATACATACCTGCTTTGCACTGAACCACTCATGACACACTACGCACCTTAACCTGCACAAACATGTTTGCACTGGACTTTTCAAATCTACCAGGTCAACAAAAAAGACTGCACTGCATTATCACCTCTCACAGCACACCATGCACCTTAAGTCGCACATTAATGTTTGCACAGAACTTCTGATAATCTCTGCACTAGACTGCCAATTTGCACCAGTACAGTATTATATACAATTCTCATAATTTCTTGTACGATCATCATTTCCTGCCTCAAGTTCTTTAAACTTTTGATTTTTACTGTAGATGCCTCATCATAGATGTATTACACTATATAAATGCCTAGTTGGGGTAGAGGAGAAGCTGGCACCATTGACCATGCAGCCTACTTTTTACATATTATATGTTTATATACTGTTCTATGGATATCATTTCCTCAGCTTTTACTTTTTATATATATACCTTAACATTTTTACTATATATGCCTTAATTCAAGTTTGTGTGTTTATACAATAAGTGTGTGCTGTTTCATTGCAATGGTGCTGGAAAATGGGAATTTTCCTGTGGGATGAAAAAAGTATGTATGTATGTATGTATGTATGTATCTATCTATCTATCTATCTATCTATCTATCTATCTATCTATCCATCCATCCATCCAT
>JAQNCB010000028.1:8666874-8680777 GCA_030068295.1 Euristhmus nudiceps | reverse complement strand
AAGGGTTTTTTTTTTTTGGTTGAAACTGCTCTCTAAGCTTACTTGGTCTATTTTTTGTTTCTTTTGAAGATTTCCTAAGTTGCTTAGTCACTGAACATAATTCCTTCAAAAAAATCTGTCGTCTTGTACTTTTTTGAACCTTGAAAATATTAGCATGTTGCTGTACGCTATCCCCTTCGAATTTAGCATCTCACTACTACTTAAAATAATAACTCTTTTGCTGCACATTTATTCTTAAAGTCTTTGAACATAATCCCTTAAAAAAATACTCCTACATTATCCCTTAAAAAGCAGCATCTCTGAACATTTTCCTTAAAATTTAGCATCTCTGCATTATCCCAAAAAAATAGAGCGTTCCCGTTTATCCCTTACAAAACTTGCTTGTTGCTGTACATTGTTCCTGGGGAAATAAAAGTGTTTTCTGTATGTTATCCCTTAAAAACTTGCTGTATTGATGTACGTTATCCCTTTCAAAATTAGCATGTCGCCGCCCATTATCTCTACATTATCCCTTAAAATGTTGTGTTTCTGTAAGCTATCCCTCCCTAGCTTCGCGTGTGGATCTGTTATCCCTTTAAAATTAGCATGTAGCAGTACGTTGCCCCTTTATATTTATTATCCCTTAAAATTAGCATGCTGCTGTATATTATTCCCATAGCGTACGTGTCTGTGTTTATCATGTGATCAGTGTCGCTTTATGATGTCCCTGCAGCACTTCAGTGATAATTTCTCACTCAAATAATGAAAGCACGAGCATCAAACGGCAAATTAGCATCAGACAATAAACAAACCCTGCATATTTTAGTAAAAACATCATGTTTCAGGGTGGACCTGAACTCTAACTGGGAAACCTCATGCTCATACGATGAGGAAACCCATCCCTTTTGTGTGTGTGTGAGAGATACTCATCCGGTCTTGAGTGTGAGAAGTGTAAGGAGTGCATGTATATGAGAGAGAGAGAGAGAGAGAGAGAGATTGTGATTACCCCTGGGAAGTTCCAGCCCATGTTTGGAGATGTTCCTCAGAGCTGCTGTCCATCAAGGAAACCGCTAGAAAGCACTAGAGTGAGTAAGAGGAGAGAACAGCAAACCACTGCACGAGGGGCACTGAGAGATTTGCTCTCTCACACACACACACAAATCAGGAAACATCATGGCTCAGGCTAAAATCAATGCCAGAACCAACATCGACGCCTCCAAAGGCAAATTCAGCAGGTCCATGTCGATGGCAGACCGCTCCATGCGCCTACTGGAGAGTTTGGATGAAATTGAAATGAGGTAAGAACCCTGCTGGATATTTACACAAGCTATCACTGGTGTTTTACAACCTAAAAATATACAAAGTGTGTCAAAGTACGAGGTTTACTTATTTGCCTATTCGTAAATAATATACAAGCTCATGTGCTTTGTAGTAAGAGCTGTTTGTATCTTGAGGAAGCTTGAAATACTGTCTGTAAAACACCGTCAGCTGGAAGAATGTTGCTATAAATACTATTTGCAACTCGAGGTAAAACAGTTTGAAGGCATCAGGCGACAGCACGTGAGCGGTGACTGCTTGAAGACTTTCCTTTCGCACGTCTCATAGGTAAGCCTGTTGGGCTTTCACACCAGGGCGGTGCTTATCCCCGGTTTCTGTAGCGTGAAGCGACTATGAGCTCAACTCCTCCTGGATGGGACACTGGTCCATCGCAGGTTCCCTTCCCAGTATTTTTACTGGTATCCATTTATAATGCTGGGTGAACAGAGGAACGAACACCTTGCCAAGAGGTTTTAGCACGGTAGGGGTCTAACTGGGATTCGAACCCATGACCTCCTGATCATGAGCCCAGCACCCTAACTGCTACGCTACCAGCCCCTACAGCATGACTCGTATACAGTGACTAATGTTATACATTCATTTATTCATTCATCAAACCGCTTAATCCTACTAGGTTCACCTGGAGGCTGGAGCCTATCTCAGCCGACTCTGTGCGCAGGCAGGGTACACACTGATAACGGCCTGCCCTCACGCCTAGGGGCAATTTGGAACACCCAGTTAACTTAATGTGCGTGTCTTTGGACTGTAGGAGGAAACCGGATTTCCTGGAGGAAACCCACCCACCAGAGGAGTTTCTGGCTGTGAGGCAGACGTGCTTGCTGCTGGACAGGCATTGGTTTATCTTTACAAGGCCTCCTCCAGGTGGTCTCAGTGCTTCTGTTGTTCTCACAACGCAAACGGTCCTAACATTGGACTTATCAATATTGATTTGGGTATGGATTGAAAATAGGAAAGAAAATAATCTGTCATTAAAGAATGACTCTTAAAGGAGCAGGGTCACATTTTTTTAATCCACATTCACTTCCCAAAAATTCATGCAAATAAAAATGCTATGGACGTCCAAGATAGAAGTCTATATTTGTTAAATATCCTTCCAAGTGTTAATGTTTTTGTACCTGGCATGAAGCGAATGAGGATGGACATCAACATGGAATTTTTGGATATTTTGTTGGGCTGAACATGGAGATCCGATCCTAAAACCCCTCGCAAATGTGCTGCACAAACCGGATTCGTGTCTACAATCCATCTATATAAATAATTAGGGTACACAGCAATAAATAGGGTCTCACAGCAAGAAGGTCCTGGGCTCGATTCCCAGCCTGGGTGTTTCTGTGTGGAGTTTGCACGTTCTCCCCATGCTTGTGTGGGTTTCCTCCGGGTACTCCGGTTTCCTCCGACAGTCCAAATACATTCACAGTAGGCTAATTGGCTGTTCCAAATTGCCCTTAGGTGTGAGTTTTGGCCCTGTGATAGCCTGGTGAGCTGTCCAGGGTGTACCCCACCCAGAGTTGGCTGTGATGGGCACCAGCCTCCCCGTGACTCTAATTAGGATTGAGTGGTTTAGAAAATGACTGAATGAATGTTATTTAGGCTTTTTTATTTTTCCAAAAAGCCATGACACCGCCCCTTTAATGCACCAAGCACACTGAGTATTAACATAACTCCAAATGTTTCCAAAGAAAATACCAGTGAGACCATGTAAAACCTCTTGCCTATCGGTGTATATTAATCCAGTGACTGGATGAAATACATGTACGTGAATAGGAGCGCATAGTGTGTGCACACTGTTGAAGGAGCACAGCTGGATGTAACATGATGCAAAAGATGATGGGAGCACAAAGTGAGTGCACTCTGCTAATGCTAACTAATAACAATAATTATGGTAACAGTAAAGCCTGTTGGGCTTTCACTCCCGAGCCCAGTGGCTCATCAGTGCCGGTGCTTATCCCCAGTTTCTGTAGCGTGAAGCGATTAGGAGCTCAACTCCTCCTGGATGGGACGCTGGTCCAACGCAGGTTCCCTTCCCAGTATTTTTACTGGTACCCATTTATACTGCTGGGTGAACAGAGGCACACTTATGGTGTGGGTAAGACCTTGCCCAGGGATCCGAGCACAGTGGGGGTCTCACTGGGATTCAAACCCACGACCTCCTGATAATGAGCCAAGCACCCTAACCGTTACGCCACCATTATAAAACAATGACATTCACAAATTCCTTCATTCAAACGCATTAAATACACAATAAAACATGAGACATTTTTAATTTTTGGTTTTAATAGCTTGTTTATCTTTTGCTGAAAAAAATAGTAGATACAGTAGTCTGGAAGAATTTGGAGGAAAACCAGAGCTGGTCGTACTTGGAATACTAAGAAATAAAAGCTGTGACTTGTTGTAGTTTGATATAAAAATTCATTCATTCCTAAATTTCCCGACCTGCTTAATCCTACTCGGGTCACAGTGACACTGGAGCCTATCACAGCCGGCTCCCTGAACGGCTCGCCGGTACATCACAAAGCCAACACGCACTCACACTTGGGGGCAGAGTCAAACAGCCAGATGTGCATGTCTTTGGAGTTTTGGAGAAAACCAAAGCAAGCACGAGGAGAACATCCCCCCAGAATCAGCCTCTGGGTTCTATACCTAAGGGTTGAGCCCAGGACTTTCTCGTTCTGAGGTGGACACGCTAACCATTACGCCAGCGTTCCACTCTTCATTTAGTGGTGGAAAGCAGGTGTGGTGTGGTGTGGAGACCTTCTTCCTGCGAGGTCGAAGGGAGATCCACGACACCACCGTGTCACTAATCAAATAATTTCCCTTGTAGTGTTTGATGAAGTCTGTGTGCAGTTGAAGGAAATGTAAACGTGTACGTTTCAGGGTGGAGGCGCTGAGGGAAGCAGCCACGGCTATGGAACACGAGAGGGAGTGCTTACTCGAAATGATCCAGTCCGTTCAGAACAGCCAGGAAATGCGAACCATTTGCGATGGTAAGGCCACACATTAAAGGAATCCCCTCGAGCGTTGGCGGGAGTAAAGAACCTTAAGTGCGGAACTGAGGCACGCCCCGCTTTTTTTTTTCTTTCCAGGAGAACGAGAAGAATTCACTCTGACCGCCGATAGACTCATGGGCCGGACTCTGGCGGTGACGGTCTCTGTGGACACCATCCGCAACCGGCAGCAGGAAGAGGCTCTGCGGGCAGCGACAGCCATCATCGACGAGATTGCGTCGAAAGTGCTCGACGACATGGAGAGCGCGAGGAAGAAGCTGCAGGCTCTTCACGCCGCCTGCCTCACCGAGGTGCCGCCCGTTCCCATCGACCAGAAATTCCAGAGCATCGTCATCGGTTGCGCACTGGAAGACCAGAAGAAAATCAAGCGGCGACTCGAGACGCTCATCCGGAATATGAGCAACGCGGAGAAAACCATCAAGATCATGGACAAGCAGAAGGTGGAGGAGTCCAAAAGTGCCAACGGCAAATGATGACGTGGCCGTTGGTTTGGACGCCACTGCTTCGGTGGAGTTCCTAACTGTAGCATGTGCCTTCACTAATCACTGGGATCAGAAAAAAAAAAAAAATACATTTCTCACCATGTTTACACCCAACGTGCCACATCGATAGTCTTAAACCACCATGTTGGACTTCTTTGAACTACAATATCAGTAGAAACATCCCTAATAGTATTTGATGCACTGCAACTGGGGCAACCCAATACAAATGCAGTATCTCTCCAAGCTGCACCACAATCCCACTTTTCCCCTACCTCGCTATATTGCTCGTTTAATTCTATAATCGTGTTTTACTAACAAAAACCCATTTCAAAGTGTTGGAACAGTTTTAAAATTAATAAACAAACCAACTAGTACATCATCTTTCATTTGTCAAACCGCTTAATCCTCGTAGGGTCGCAGGAACACTGTACGAAGGTGGTGTATACACCCTGAACAGCTCACCAATCCATTACACAGCAACACCTTGGGGCAATTTGGAACAGCCTAGTTCAACCTAATGTGCATGTCTTTGGACTGTACTGTAGGAGGAAACTGGCGTACTCAGATGAAACCTATGCAGCCACAGGAGGGGACTCAAACCCAGTGGCTCATGTTCTAACCCAGGGTTGTCAAACTCATTTTCACTGAGGGCCACATCACTAAATTTAAAGGTGACCGAGGGCCGAATAATCGCCGGACATCTATTCTAAAAGCGCCTAACAGCGACAAGCTAGCATGCAATCTTTCTTGAGTTTCATGAATGAGTAGCCATTTACTTGCAATAGGCTGCTGCTGCCACCTAGTGGAAGGATGAAGAATAAGGTTTCATGGTAACGGTTGATGCACAGAATGTACGATAATCATATTCTCAGAAAAATCAGGTAACAGGCCGGAGTTTGCCACCTATGTTCTAACCACTACACCACCCTCTTAGATCAGTGTTGTTGCTAATCATGTGACTTATATGTACATTTGGGGCCAGGTTTTGAACTTCCCAGCATCTTCCAGAGCAGAACAGGGCGTCAAAATAAATCTGGCAGAAGCCACGCCCACTTCAGAATCACCTGAATTATATCGGATTTATTCTGGGCAGGATGGTGATGTCGGTATGCGCTGAGGGCAGGATCTGGATCACATTTGTGGAATTCAGCACAGGGCTGTTAGGATGGAGGGTCGTGCTCAAGAAACCTTCGCCAATGGAAAGGGTGTGCTAAATACTGTTCGCCAGTCATACAGCAGAGATTCCTCCCTCAGATATAGACTTTCAGTATTCTTCATGCCTTTTTTCAGTATTTAAAAAAAAATTTCAGTAACACTTCTTCCACACACATGAATTAGAAACAAATGTATTTGTAAACAATATTATTGACATTCATTTTACATCATACTTAAAATCTAGAGTAGGGATGGCAACACCATATGACTCACGACAGAGAGAGAGCACGCGCGCGAGACAGAGAGAGAGAGAGAGAGAGAGAGAGAGAGAGAGAGAGAGACAGACAGAGAGAGAGACAGACAGACAGAGAGAGACAGACAGACAGAGAGAGACAGACAGACAGAGAGAGAGACAGACAGACAGAGAGAGAGACAGACAGACAGAGAGAGAGACACAGACAGACAGAGAGAGAGACACAGACAGAGACAGACAGAGACAGACAGAGACAGAGACAGAGAGAGAGAGAGACAGAGAGAGAGAGACTCACTGAGCTGAAGCAGGTGTCAGGGTTGAAGATCTTACCTTGAGGGAACGGGTTCGGTTGGACCACGTGCAGGAAGGCGCGCATCATGTTGAACAGGAGGCCGATGGGCCCGGGCTCATAATACGCCACGGTTTCATAAACCCCTGGAGGGACCGAGCCGAAATCCAGCGACCCCGCGGGGGCGGGAGACGCTCCGACAACCGAGCCGGTGCAACAGGAGCAGCCGGGGAGCAGCAGCACCAGGGCTGGGGTACACATCCACATCATCATCATCATCATCATCACACACGGACAGGAGAGGAGAGGCGCGCGATCACCAAATACCCGATTAATAAACAAGAAACGCAACACCGAGCGACTCAGACGAAATAAAGAGAACAAACGCGTGAGCGTCACGTCATCGTTTCCGGACAGAGATTCATGACGACCGCGTCTCCTCTGTCAGCGGCTTCCTCCACAGCACAGGTGTTCTTCTCTCCTCGTCTCTTCTCCTATCTGCAGATTCTCCTCCCTCTCCTCCTTCACTGCCGTGTTTTTCCTCCCACATTGGAGCGAAAGCTTCCAGCTGCGCATCATAATCACATGGAAGTGCGCCCCCTGGCGGCAGAGACATGAACTACACCGCCCTTTATTCAGATACCCTTTATTAAAAATCTTTATAATTTCCATATCAATATTTATATTATTTGTTGAAAGAAATAAAAAAATAGTAATTAATATTCATTTTAAGGATTATATGTCATTTGAAAAAAAAAACCAGTCCATAATTAACAATTAACCCCCAGTGCAGCTAACTGGGTTATCAAAGGCTGGCCATGTCTCTCTCTGTCTGTGGTGAGAGGGATGGAAAAGAACCATTGCTGACTTTTGTCAAGAGTAGGATGCATAGCTGTCAGCGTGTTTCTGCCCTGTGATGGCCTGGAGAGCTGTCCAGGGTGTACATTGCCCTCATTGGGAGTTGGCTGGGATGGATGCCAGTCTCCACGCGACCCTAATTGGGATTGAGTGGTTCAGGAAATGAACGAATGAATTAACAATTGAAGGAGTGAGAAAAAACACTTAGGGTACATGAAATGGCGGAGAGCGGCAGAGTGGTTAGCACATCCACCTCACATCAAGAAGGTTCTGGGTTCGATTCCCGGGCTTGGGGCATTTCTATGTGGAGTCCGCATGTTCTTGTTCTTGTGTGGGTTTCCTCAGTGTACTCTGTTTTCTCCTACAGTCCAAAGACATGCACAGCAGGTTAATTGGCTGTTCCAAATCGCCACTATGTGTGTATGTGTGTGTGTGTGTGTGTGTTGGATCTGCAATGGCCTGGAGAGCTTGTTCAGGGTGTCACCTTCACTCAGAGTCGGCTGAAATAGTCACCAACCTTCCCGCTGACCGAATTAGGATGAGGCGGTTTCCAAATTAATAGATGAATGAAATGGTGGAAACTAATGAAAACAAAGTCCCAGCTAGGGCGGTGCAGGGGTGTAGTGGTTAGCACGTCCGCCTCAGAGTAAGAAGTCCTGTGCTCGGTGTTTATGGGGAGAAGTCTGCGTTTTCCCCCGTGCTTGCATGCGTTTCCTTCAAGTACTCAGGTTTCCTCCTACAGTCGAAAGACATTCACATTATGCTAATTGGCTGTTCCAAATCTCTCTTAGGAGTGAAGGGTTGTGTGTGTTGGTCCAGAGATGGTCTAGCTAGCTGTTTGGGGTGTACCTTGTGTTTGCCTAGTGTCGGCTGAGATAGGCTTCAGCTTCCCTGTGACATCGGTAGGGTTAAATGGTTCAGCGAATTGATAAAGGAATATGTATGTATGTTGTTTTATTTGTATCGCATTATTTTCCTCAGCGACATCGGCAAAACAAATCTTCATGGGTGTGTGAAATGAGGGACGTGAACTGAAAAGGTTGAGTACTATTCACTCTGATGTAAAAGCTCTAAAACATGAGAAAATGAGAGAGAGAGAGAGAGAGAGAGAGAGAGAGAGAGAGAGAGAGAGAGAGAGAGACAGACAGACAGAGTCAGGGTTTTCCATAAGGCGATTAAGCCTTTCAATCCCCCCAAAGCACGGGGACAGCTGGAGGTGGATTAAACACAACACCCAGTCTGAAGGTCACAGAGTCTCTGCTGAACAGTACTCATGTTCTGGGTTTTAAAGGTGCAGTCAATGATTCTGGTACCAGTTAGCTGACGCTGAAGCTAGCTAGTTTCCAGTGGAGAAAAATACGCCCGTTTACTTCCATCTCCACAACCAGAGTCTGCGTCAGAATACTCAGGATGTAATAGTGTGGGTTCGGGTTGGGGCTGCTGGACCAATGGGACACCATCTTACCTGTCCTATGACCAGATGGCTGTAGCATTGGCATTAGCATTCGTGTTACTTTAGTTCAGCTTGTAATTTGCAAAACAGGTTAATTCAGGCTCCTCATATTTTTATTAGATTTTGATATACTGTATTAATCCTGCAAGGGAATATTGAAGAATGATTTACCTGTGAGTTTAATCTGAACACCAATTTTATAGAAATGTGCTAGAAACTTAAAGAAACTTACACCCCCCCCCAAAAGTTATTTTCTAACAGAATTTTTCAGAGTATACCGTTGAATTATGGGACATCATGCTAGTAGGTAATTAGTAATTCATCTGGTAAACTTTCGCCTGCTATAGAATGCATTCTCACGGTGGGCGGAGTGCTTAGTAGGTCCACCTCACAGCGGGAAGGTCCTGGGATCGACTCCTGTGTGATTTGTGTATTCTCCTCCGGGTACTCCAGTTGCCTCCATAAGGCCACATTCCCATTAGGATAACTAGCTGTTCCAAATCACCCCGAGGTGTGAGTCCTGCTATGATCGCACAAGCTGGCGTGGGTGTACCCTGCCTTCATACAATGTCTGGCGAGATAGGCTTCAGCCTCCCTACGACACTGATTGGATTAAACGGTTGGGCAAATGAGGCTGAGTGAGGTGAAGGAAGACTTTTTGATGAACTAAACCAGTCTCATAACATCTTTATTTATAAATCACATCATCTCGGATGAAAACGAAGACTCTGAGGAAGGCTCCACATCATCACATAAAGCAACTTTAGTAATTATTCCATAAAAATACACACATGAATTTATTAAACAAACACACCCCTGCGTTGTCGGTATGCCGGTGTTTCCTTTTCTCTCTTTCTTTTTAACAAAACAAAACAAACAAAAACATTTTCATATGAAAACACTGAGTATATGATCATCAATCCGGCCCTGAACTCAGCACTCTGCTCATGATGACACGATTAAAAATCAGCATTAATACTTTTAGGAATGTTTATTATTATTATTAAATGAGCCAGACGTGCAAACCGTGTTTTTTGTAATGCAGGAAAAACAAAACACAAATTCCTCCCTGCAATAATGAGATGTTAAATGTGCAAAAAGCTCAATAAATTATCAGCACTCAATTTGTGCACTATATTATATACAAGAGTTCTTCATTAGTCACATTGTATTGCTGAAGGGAATGATGAGCTCTACTGAACTGTAGCAGTGATGATGGAGATCAAAACACGACGAACAAAAAGAAAAACCCTCACAATGAACAAGACTTGTTCTTGTTCTCGGATTGAGTGATGCAAACGGCAGAGTGAAGGTTATGTTCACGTTGAACAGTTCGGGGGCGATCACACTAAGCGCTGCGATGGAAAAGTGGACGACATGTACGGCGATCACAGCTGGTCACTTTTCATTCTCAAACATGTCTCGTGACATCCGCGGCATTGCATTTTAGCCGCCTGCTTCGTGAACTCATCGCAAAAAATTCTAAACATCTTTGAAATTTACATGAAACGTTGCAAAACAAGGGTCCGATGCAGAACAGTCTCAAATAGTCCACACATGTTGCGAGGTCGCAAAGTTGGTGTTTCACTCGCCAATTATTTGTCCCCCCCCCACAAAGAGGGAAAAAAAACCCAGTTGGAGACCTCCATGCAAAAAAAATCCGCCATATTCTGTCATCATTCATATTTTATTTGTATTTTGTTCGCGCAAATAAAAAGCAAATGATTCGAGAACAAAACGCAATTGATTTACGACACGAGATTCACTTTTTTTTGGCAAACATCTGTAAGCCAATTACAAATCAGCATGCAGCTTTATCGCAATATATACAGTCAAGTCACAAAATATTCGCTTGCATGTGGAGTCACAAAACATCTTGATGCGAATTAAAAAATTTGCTAAAAACACACACACACAAAATGAATTTTCATCGGTCACTTTTCAATCGTTCCTCTGGTGTGATCACCCCTAAGAGACATGTCTAAGACACTGTGGTAAATCAGTGCAACTCGTTTTCTCAGCTGGTTTTGACGTGTTCGAACATCTGGGGACTTTCAAAACAAACTCCACCCCGAAGCACGTTCATGCCGTAATAGTTCCAATAGTGAATCTGGATCACTAATTTTTTTTTTTATAAATAAATCGCTAACGCAGCTCCAATGGTGTCCAGTAAGAACTGAATCAAGGGTTGAAGAGATGGAAGAGGAAGTAGATGTTAGTGAAAACATTGGAGTCAAATTCCCAAAATGCATTGCAGCAGAGTTCTGGCAGAGACTCCGGCCATCTGGTTAGCGGTTTAGTTCCTGGCGTTGACGGAATCAATGTAAAAATTCAAAGCTGAAAAGATTAGTGACTCAAACTAACTACCGCTACTTAAAGCGCCACTGCATCACTCTTTTTAAACGTGCTAAACACCACATCACCGTGCCGCCACAGTTATGGAAATCATTCAGGGTGGATTTTTCTTCTTGAACAATACGGTGTAAACATGGGCAAGTCTGATCCTGGTGGATTTTTTTTTTTTTTTTAAACAAACCATGAACAATTTGGCACAGGAATGTAAACAATACACAAGAATGAATGTCAGAATGAAGTCAAAAAGCAGTTAAAGTTAGAAAAGACAAGTGGAAGAGTATATACGGAATGTGAACGGATAGGTGAAGTACGGAACGCTCACCAAGAAGCTTTCCCAGCCATGTGACAAGCAACAAGTCGGAATAGCAAGAATTAATTCAGGCACTGTTTAAGGACACCTAATAATGACTTTTCCTAAACCCAGCCTCATGAATTATACATCGTGTATGAAGATAAATTTTTGTTTCGAGCTTCTAACGTAAATATATTACTTTTATTAGTTAGAAAAAAGGAAATTCTTTTTACGGATTAGTTTTCTGATACAACTGTATTGTTTAATCAGGATTTGTAACTGCTTTTTTTTTTTTTTGCTGCCGTTAATAGTTGCTGTCCAACTATGTTTTTATTTTTTTTTATACAACAGTGCAGCTGAATTCATGAATTTAATTGGCAGGCTGTAATTTAAAGCGCCAGACTTCTATTCTCCTTCTAATAGAACACTGTTTCCATAGCAATGGCTCATTGACATGGTCTTGAACAGTATCGGGAAGTTTTTAGGAATCTAGAGTGTCCGTGAGGAGTCTAGAGTGTCCGGGAGGTTTATGGTAGGACTCTAGAATGTCCGAAGTTTAGGCAAGGAGTCTCGGGTTTCAGTCGGACTATGGGAGGAGTCTACAGTGTCAGGAAATTTATGGGAGGTGTCTAGTGTCAGAGTGTTTTTGGAAGGAGTCCAGTGTCTGCGTTTTTACATTTTCTCACTAGGGGTCATCTTCAGTTTTTTTTTTTCTTTCTAATTTGTCTCTTACTTACTACACCATGCTTTTTTTTCTAAATGACAAATTAACTTGTAGCTGCGAAAATGGAAGTGATAACAGGTTCACACTTAACATCTGTTCCACATTATGAAATGTAACTACCTAAACAAAAAAAAAAAAAAAACAAACAAACAAACAAAAAACCCTACAATGCAGCATTCTGGAATAATGCTGTGGAATAAATATGTCAAATAAATACTTTGAGATGCTGTTACAGCAAAACATTAAAAATACTCAAAATTGGTGTTATTTTATGTCTTTTTATAATCTATAAATCCATTATAGAGGTTTTATTTTGGAAGATTCATCTTTCAGTTTTAGTATACAGGGATTTACACTATTTCTGTCTTGGACCCTTGCATATAGATATCAACGCTGGGTTACCTGTTTATTAGGTCGATAGCTCATTACCGATTATATCTAATTAGAATATTTAAATTCATTACCTCTCATACGGTATGTGTGGTTTTTTGCACTGCACTGAGATGCTGCCTCTCTATTCTATTCAAGTAAAAAACCAGGAAAGGATGCCGGACTGACCCCCGACCCCCCCTCTCCTCTTTCATTTCAGAACTCAGTCATGTGACTCTTCCAGACTGCCATGTACAGCAGATTCTCCGTTGCTGTAATGTTCATTACGTTTTCTCTGGCTGAATCTCGATCGCAGCTCGTGTACCTCATCGCCCCCGTGGACTAACGATGTTTTCGGGTCTCATCTGTGAGCTGAAGCTGTGTCACTTAAAGTATACGGTTTCCACAGAGTGTGAAGCGCTCGATCTCCAGCAGGTCTTTCTTCGGTGCTCTGTGTTTCAGCTCGGTGCCAGGAGGAGTCTCGCTGCTGTCCTCTTCTGCTTTAGGGAGACTCTGTGGCACAGCCTCGCTGGTTTCCATGGTGACGGGGTTCAGAGCTGGGGGGAAGAGGACTTGAGGAGCTGGTGTGGGCTGCTTAGTGATGGAGGGGGTCAGATTCTGGGCCTTTGGCTTATCTAGAGAGAGAGCGAGAGAGAGAGAGAGAATATAAGCATACCCAACCATCAGTGACAGATGATGGACAAAGTGTGTCATGTAATGAAGCACACAGGAGCTTTACCTGATGGAGGGGGGGTTTTGGCACAACTGGGGGCTCTGGGGGTCTTTTTTGGAGCTGGAGCTTTGGGTTTAGCAAACAGCTTTCCTTCCATATTGGCTTCTTTAACATAGTGACAGGATTTTCCCAGCAGTATGATACTGTTCAACACTTTCAGCGTGATCATTCTGCCCAAATAACAAGGTACATGTAAATATATCAGCACTATGTATACATTAAATTCGCTTTCTACAAATGTACTACTCTACAGCTAAATTACCCCAAGTAGAAGAGCAGAAGACTGACAGACGCCAGCGCTCCCTGGATCTTTATCGAGCTCATCACCACACGGATCAGCTGACAGAGAGAGAGACGGACGTCAAAAACTAAGACTGGAGAATCACGCATTGCATTTGGACAGCTGTTCACAATGAACTGCTAGATCAGTCAGCTCAAGCTAACTTGCTATTGATGGTTACTGACCATCAGTGTTAATTATATTTATTAAAAATAATAATAAAAATAAATAAATACACCCGCTGCCCTCTTCCTAATACAAAGTCACTAACACACACACACACACACACACACACACACACACACACACACACACACACACACACACACACTCTCAAA
>JAQNCB010000028.1:8486452-8497813 GCA_030068295.1 Euristhmus nudiceps | reverse complement strand
CCTGTCTAATCTCATCTGTCAGCCTATCCATCACCATAGTGAACAAGAAAGGGCTCAGAACCGATCCTTGGTGCAGTCCCACCTCCACCTTGAACTCCTCCGTCATGTCTACAGTACACTTCACCACTGCCTTGCAGCTTCCATATGTTAAGGGACCGGTTGTGTGGACTCAGTAAGCAGAGACAGAGGTAGAGGCAGTTGGCAGTGTACTGAGGGTTTATTGTGTAGCACAGGACAAGACAGGACAGGTAAGGTGGAACAGGACCAGCAGGAGAGTAGTTCCCAGGATGGTTGAGCAGGCTGGAGTCAGGATGGAGAATGGAGCCTATAATCCTGGACAAAAGACACAAAGGATCAGGAAATGACAGGTAATGGCACTGGAACAAAGCAAAAAAAGGTAAGTAAACAATAAAAGCTGGAGCAGAACTAACATAGTAGCTGGTAGTATAATCCAGCGCTGACTGACTGTGAACCAGGAGCTTAAGTAGACAGGAACTGATGATCCAATGAGTAGCAGCTGTGAGGCCCCAACTCCTAATTAGTCAATTAATGACTACACTCTCAGACATGCAGGAAGAGAAGCGCTGGGAACAGAGGGCGTGACAGTACCACCTCCTCAACAGGCACCTCTTGTCACTCCCCGGGGCTGGTTAGGGTGGAGACGACGAAAATCCCTGATGAGCGATGGGTCCAGGATGTCCCACCTGGGGACCCAACAGCGTGCCTCCAGACCATAGCTTTCTCAGTCCACCAGATATTGGAAGCCACGTCCCCAGCTGTGAACGTCTAGGATGCGTCACACAGTATAGGTGGGACTGCCACCCACCAGACGGGGTGGGGTGGGGGGGGGGGGGGGGATCTCAGGAGGAGAGAGAGCACTAGAAGGAACAGGCTTCAAATGGGATACATAAAAAAACATGGGGTGAATCCTGCGAAATGAGGTCAGGAGTTTTAACCAGACAGCACAAGGACTGATAGCCTCAATCTCAAATGGACCAACGTACTGGGGAGCAAGTTTCCTGGACTTCAGCTGGAGTGGCAAATCCTTGGAAAGGAGCCACACCTTTTGTTCTGGGGCATAGCAGGGAGCTGGGGTGCGGTGGCAGTTAGCTTGGGCCTGGATCTTGGATGAGGCACAGAGTAGAGCAGCACGGGCATGCTTCCAAGTGCCATGGCAGCGGCGCATATGGGCTAGGATGGAAGGAACCGCAATCTCCTCCTACTGATCTGGAAACAGAGGTGGTTCATAACCTAGGGAGCAGAGGAATGGAGACATGCCAGAGGAGGCAATAGGGAGTGTGTTATGGGCGTGCTCCACCCAGGGCAGGCAAATACTTCAGGACAATGGCTCTGCCATGGTGATGCAACAGAGAGCGACCTCCATCTCCTGATTGACCCACTCTGTCTGGCCATTGGACTGTGAATGGTACCCAGAGGATAGACTGATAGTAGCTCCAATAGCCTTACAAAACACTCTCCATACCTGTGAGGTGAACTGTGGGCACCTGTCAGAAACAATATCTGAGGGCAGGCCATGGACCCAGACAACATGCTGCACCAATCAGTTGGAAGTCTCCTGTGCTGAGGTGAGTTTGGGCAAGGCGATGAAGTGTGCAGCCTTAGAGAAATCGTCAATGATGGTGAGAATGACTGTGTTACCTCTAGATGGGGAAGCCCAGTCACGAAGTCCAGGGCGATGTGGGACCATGAACAACTGGGGATGGGCAGAGGATGGAGCAGAGCAGCCCTTTCCTTAGTAGTGGTCTTGTTCCAGGCACAGACGGAGCAGGCTGCCACAAACGACCAGATGTCTCTGTCCATGGTAGGCCACCAGAAGCGCCGTTTGAAGAACGAGCCTGTATGATGGGCCCCAGGGTGACAGGTAAGGTGAGAGGAATGGGCCCACTGCAGGACCTGAGAATGGACAGAGTCTGGAACAAAGAGGCAATTAGGAGGTCCATTATCTGGGGCAGGCTGCATAGTCTGGGCCTGATGGACCTTGGCTTCAATTTCCCAGGTAAAGGCTGCACGATGGATTCTGATTCCATGGAGTTCTCCTCTACTGAACACTGATGGGATAGGGCATCTGGCTTCATATTCCTGGAACCTGGGTGATAAGTAATGGAGAAATTGAATCTCCTCAAGAAAAGGGACCGCCTTGCTTGACGAGCATTCAACCGCTTGGCTGTCCTGAGGTATGAGAGGTTCTTGTGGTCTGTCCGTACAATGAAGGGATGCTCCGCTCTTTCCAGCCAGTGCTGCCATTCCTCCAGTGCCAACACAACTGCCAGCAGTTCTCGGTTACTCACATCATAGTTTCTCTCTGGTGGATCTAGTTTATGGGAAAAAAGCACAAGGATGCAGCTTGTTATCTTCAGGTGAATATTGGGACAGGACAGCACCTTCCCCAGTGTTGGATGCATCCACCTCCACAATGAACTGCTGTCAGCAGTCAGGATCGATCAGGATGGAAGTGGAGACCAACTGGCACTTGAGCTCTGAGAAAGCTGACTCAGCCTCCAGAGTCCAGAAAAACGGTGTCACAGTTCACGCAAGGGTGATGACGAGTGCGAAATGTTCCTCTCCCCTAAACGGCAAAATCAAAGGTTCCGGCGCCGCAGATCTCAGCCGAGATAAGATTGTTGTGAACCAAGAAGAGCTTTCTTCTCAGGGAGGGTTATCCCAAAGCATAAACTAAAATGAAACTAAGGCTTGAGGATAAAGCTCGCGCTGCTTGACTCGCAGCCAGCACTAAACTTCCTGAAGGAAATAATTAAATCCGCTGCCTGGACATGGAAAAATATCCTTATGAGAATGGGCTGCTGCATGTTCAGCTCCTTCCCATCTCAACAGAGAAACCCCCGAACCAGACCAGTCGAATCCCTAACCTAATTCCTTAAACTCAGGAGAAAGTATATATCTTCTTTTATCTTTCTTCTTTTTTTCTGAGAAGCCAGCTATGTGATCTGTGCCGCTCAATGCGCCAAGAGGAATGACATCCCCGCAACCTGGCGCTTGGAAAGCATGTACCTATATAGGATACGGCACCTGATGCCGATTAGCAATCAGCCCTCCCCCAAGGTGGAAGAGCTATAAAATAGCCCAAAACCTCGGCGCGAGCCAGTTAGCAGGTTATCAGACCCAGGCAGGTCCTGTCTTTATGCGTGCAACAATTGCCAACATAAAGGCAGTACCATGACAAACGGCATTGATGGAGAGGTGTGCGCTGTGAAGGGGGGCACTATACTGCTGTAATTCCTCACAAACCTCCAATAGATGTTGGTGAAACCATTGAAACACTGCAACTGCTTGCGGTTGGAGAGAGTAGGCCAGTCCGTGACAGCTGTGACCTTGGCTGGATCCCTCTGCGGCTCCCCTTGAGAGATGACAAAACCAAGGAAAGTAGTGGCGGTAGTATGGAACTTACACTTCGTGGCCTTGACAAAGAGTCAGTTCTCCAAGAGGCACTGTAGGACTGTGCAAATATGCTCCAGATGTTCTAGGAGAGAGTGAGAGTAAATCAAGATGTCATCCAGATAAGCAAACACAAACCGGCCAAGCATGTCATGGAGCACATCGTTAACTAAGGCCTGGAAGACTGCAGGTGCGTTAGCCTGACCAAATGACATGACTCAGTATTCAAAGTGCCCCAAAGGAGTGTTGAAAGCCGTCTTCCATTCATCCCCCTTTATTATGCATACTAAATGGTAGGTGTTGCGGAGGTCCAGGGTGGTGAAGATGGAGGCTCCTTGGAAAGGGACAAAGGCAGACTCAATGAGCAGCAGGGGATACTTGTTTTTGACTGTGATGTTATTCAGCCCTCTAAAGTCAATACAAGGTCTCAAAGTGCCATCTTTGTTCCCCACAAAGAAAAATCCAGCTCTCCTATCAGAGAGGATGAAGGACAGATGAGGCCGGCTGCTAGAGACTCCTGTATGTACTTCTCCATCGCTTACTTTTCGGGACTGGAGAGTTTATACAGTTTGCTACTGGGGAGCGGAGCCCCCACCAGGAGCTCGATAGCGCAGTCATAAGGCTGGTGGTGGGGAAGAGAATGGGCCTGCTCCTTGCTGAAGACAGGGGTGAGGTCATGATACACTTCTGAGATGGAGGACAGGTTTATGGGTTCTGCCGCAGGGGAAGGATCAGAGGTGGAAGTTAGAGCTGAGCAGAGACAGTGCGAATGGCAGCAGGGGCTCCAAGAATGGACCTCCCCCGTGGCCCAATCAAAATGAGGGTTGTGGAGCTTCAACCAGGGATACCCCAGGATCAGAGGAGCATGCGGAGAGTCAATGATGAGGAAACTGGTCAATTCTTGGTGATTGCCCGATTGTCTTGGTGTACTGATAGAGTAGTAGTCCTGTAGTGGATCATGGCCAACTGCGAGCCATTGCGAGCCTTAGTCTCCACAGGTACCTCGAGGGGTCCAGCGTGATGCCCAGCTGCTGGCATATGGCACTGTCAATGAGACTCTCATCAGCTCCAGAGTCGACAAGTGCCATAACCGGGAAGGTCTGACCCCGCCACCAGAGGGAAAGCTTGAGTAGGGGCCGGTCTAGGGGAAAAGGGCTGGCAACGTGGCTAGACAGTATTCTTCCAGCTACTGATAAGCCGACCCCTTTTACTGGATGAATGGGGCAACAAGCAATGAAATGACCGGCTTGGCCACAGTACAGACAGGCTCGGAACTGGATTCTGCGGGCTGTCTCCTCAGTGGACAGACAAACGCTGTCTACTTGCATAGGCTCGGGTTCGGGACTCCTCGTGACTTTCCGGGGGAGCTCTGGAGGCATCAGCACCTCTCGACAGAGACTGTAGAATTTTCGCTGTCTGGCGCAGACTGGGGAGAAACTCGCTGACTCGGAACACCATAAGGACAGTTGGTCGCTCACCCGGATAGCACATCATATGGCTCCGTCTAAGGTAGTAAACTCTCCTCAGAGTGCCACCTCACCACCAATGTCCCGGTTCAGCCCATTCTGGAAGGCGGTGATGAGGGCTGTCTCATTCCAGCCTGACTCTACTGCTAGACCCTGGAATTGGCTCACAAACTCCCTGACCGAAAACCTACCTTGACGGATCCAAAAAGTTGTTGGCCGGCCTGCTGACCACGTACGGGATGATCGTATACTCACATGACCTCTCGAGCAAAGGCATCGGCAGACATGGCATGGGGGGAGCGCTGCTCGAGGGGGCATTGTAGTAGCTGAGCGGCGGGCCTTCGAATAGGTTCACCAGGTAGGCCACCTTAGCAGTCTCACTGGCGTACCAGCGGGGTTGGGTGTTGAAAGCTAACTGGCACTGGGTGAGAAACTGCTGGCACGTGTTCTGATTTAAATTTTAAAAAGTTGATGATATTGACCTGGGACTTATCACTTCTATTAAAACACATGTTCAGACAACACTTCAGTGGATTTTCTCTAACATGGATATTAGGGTTTTGCACAAGCTTGTGGAGTCCATTTTTGCTTGAGTGCACATTTGCTTTCCTTTTTTTTTTGTATTTTTCCACATTTTTCCCCAAATTCAGTTGTATCCAATTTCCACCCATCAGGTATTGCCTTCCCTATCATACGACCACCATCAACCAGGGAGGGGTGAAAGCATGCACATTTGGGGGGGTCTAACACACTTGGAGGGAAAGTGCTATCCGCCCCTTGTACGAATGAGCTCACAGACGCCCATGATTGGCTGGTGTGGTGATCGCTGTGAGTGACAGGAAAGTGAGCCTATGCCATCCCTCACTCCCGTGAGAGCTCGGCCAATTTGTTCCCATGGATGGACAGCTGTGGCATTAACCTGGATTCGAACTTGTGATCTCTGGGTTAATAGTCACGCACCTGAGTGCACATTATCTTTGAAATTGTCAACAAAAAATTCTGAAATCCATGTAGACAACATTAATAATGGTATTTTCTTTCTAAAATGGAAATAAAACATGTTAAATCAGCTGAGTAAAGTAGATGTATTTACAAAGTAACACTACCTGAAACAGATCTACATTTTGTAAAAAACAAAAACATAACTCAGATCATACATTTGTTCTCTCGTTCTAGATTCATATAATAGCCCTTATAGAAAGCATGTTACATAAAACCTGGAGTGAGGGAAAGATGAACCATGTTTCATTTCAAGTTGATAATCTCATGTAATCTGTAGCACAGCAGGTAACACTAACACTTCACAGCTGTAGGATTCCCAGATTCAATCTTGCGTTCAGGTTTCTGTCTATGTGTAGTTTCACTTGTCATTTCTGTGTGAACTTCTTCTATAGGTTCACTTTTTCCTCCCACCCTTGGCTATTTTCAACTCTATTAACTCTGTTAACTTGGTATATAGCTCTATAGTTTAGTGTAGCCCCTTAATTGTTTTTGTGTACTGTTCTTTTTTAAATTGCTGCTAACAAAAGAGCTGCCAAACAGATTTTCATTGATCATGCAACAGTGACAATAAAGATCTCTTATCTCGTATCTTATCTAACTGAGATATAAATGCATATGATGATAGTGCTTTGTAATGGATTAGTGTTCAATCTGGGGTGTACTCCTGCATCACACCCAGTGTTCTTGGGATTAGCTCTGGATACATGAATGAATGAGTGAATAATTTAATGATTCTCCAAAGTATTAAAGCTCTTGGTGGCTTCGCACTGCTGTACATTTATGCATACTTTATATTCTAATTCATGACTTGGAGAAATATGACCTACTGCCGACCTAATGAATATTTTAAGACTTAATGATATGAAAGTGAGGTTTCACTGATGTTTTACTATTATACTATAATCAGATTCATATAATGAATTTTTCCTATGTTGCCTGGTTCCTTTAAAAAATTATGTTTTTTTTTTTTTTTTTTTAATATTATTTAAATTTGCCACATATATTGGGGCGCCCGGAGGCCAGTTAGGGGTTTGGTGTCTTGCTCAAGGGCCTTTCCACCATGAAGGTAGAGGAAGGGAAGGTGTAGCTCACTCTCCCACCGCCACACATTTTTCCTGCTGGTTCAGGAATCAAACCAGCGACTTTTCAGTCCCAAAGCTTACGGCTAGCTCTGGATTAAAAAAACATGTGGATGTTCCTATTCTACTTATAACGTGAAGAAAGAGAAACAAATAACTGTTTTATTTGCAGTGTCAGTAGTGTGGGCTCATCCACGCCTCGTGACACCACAGACTTCGCATTTATTAAGTTCGTGTGTACTTTTTAGAATCGAGTGATGTTGTGCTTTTTCAGGGTGGTGCTGATGAAATGAGGAAGATCCCCGTGCCGTCCCACAGATATACACCTCTGAAAGAAAACTGGCTCAAAATCTTTACCCCCATCGTTGAAAACCTGCAGCTTCAAGTCCGATTTAACCTCAAAACAAGAAATGTGGAGATTAAGGTAAGGACTAAAGTGGGTTTTGTGAGTGAATGGGTCTGAAACTCTCGCTCATGACACTTTTTTTCTTTCTGAACAGACGTGTAAGGAAACGCAAGATATCGGTGCTTTAACGAAAGCAGCAGATTTCGTAAAGGCCTTCATTTTAGGCTTTCAGGTTGAGGTGGGTGTTTAGAACACAGCTCTATGTTTTTAA
The DNA here is from genome assembly GCA_030068295.1 of Euristhmus nudiceps. NCBI lineage: Eukaryota > Metazoa > Chordata > Actinopteri > Siluriformes > Plotosidae > Euristhmus > Euristhmus nudiceps. Next base: position 8,490,235 of record JAQNCB010000028.1, on the reverse strand, counting down.
GAAATCTAAAATGTCTGTAGAGTCTAATAAAGCTCTTTATTGAGTTTCTGATGTAATCCACAGGATGCACTGGCACTCATCAGACTGGATGAACTGTTTCTGGAAACATTTGATATCACAGATGGTAAGTTTATACAAGGTACCTCTTTAGATGGTTTTCTGCCAGTCCGTTTGTGAACAACGGTACGAAAAAAAGCCATAAGCAAAATTTCCTGAAATTTTCAGGGATGGTGCAGAATGGGCAAAATAACAAATGTTTTTTTTTTTGGTTTACCGCCACCAAAGGGGTCTTTTATTTTCTGTAGGCCATTTTGCAAAGCTTTTGTAATGGACCCGCCCCTGTGCACTGTTATGTGTTTGGATAACGAATAGATTCTTCATAATTAGTTTTTGACTTGCCAGGCTCATTGAGTGAGGTTTACATATTTCTAGTTATTCGTTTGAGTAGGTAACATGGATAATTTTATACCATATGTCACACCATCCTCCTTATCAGATCGTCCTCTATTGGTATAACGCACACTTCATTAGACTTATTCAAATCTTACCTCTCATGCTGCACTCAGTTCATCAAACTGAAATCTTTCACAACCAACCCTTCCTCTGTCACAACAGGTGTGCCGCAGGGCTCTGTCCTGTGCCCCCTTCCCTTCAGCATTTAGCTCCTTCCCCTTTGGCAATACTTTCCATAAACACAAAATCCACTGCTATGACACCCACCTCTACCTCACCAGTACGCCCCCTTCCACTTTCCTCTCTGTGCCTCCATGTACCTTCTCTTTCATGCCTCTTACTACAGATGAAAAAGCTTAAGATGTGAGTTTAGTTTGCGTGCTATGGTACGCCCAGGCTTCCATACAGAACCGCAAACCTCCTTTTGTTGACGATGGTTTTGTTTCGTGTGTTTTTGCGGCACAGTTAAGCCTCTTAAAGGGGATCACTTATCGAGAGCTATTGGTAGAATAGCAGGGAAAGGAGGGAAAACAAAATTCACCATCGAAAACGTCACAAAGACCAGGATTGTCCTTGCAGACACGTGAGTCCGAAAACAAACTTCAACACCCTGGTGCATTGCTTATTATATTTGTATCTGTAAAGATGAACCCTGGTAAGTGAAATTTTGTTTTACAGGAAGGTACACATTTTGGGGTCTTTCCAGAATATAAAGATGGCACGGACGGCGATATGCAACCTTATCTTGGGTAAGTAACCAAAGCCTGAGCGGCGCCTTGAATGTGTTGTGTGCTGAAATGTATCTTATGAAGTGAAACACGGTTGGTTTTCATCTCCGCAGGGAGTCCACCATCAAAAGTATACGGCAACATCCGTGCAGTCGCCAGCCGTGCAGCTGAGAGATTCTAACCTCGGGTCTCACCGTTTGATCTTCCATGTGCTGGGCAGCTCATAGGCTCATGAAGCAGAAACGTGGCTCATTACAACAGTGCGGAATGTTCGGGAAATATTGGCATGCCGCCAACTCATCAGAGGACTCACTTTTCTTTCACAGACAGACGGATCACAGAAATTAAATCACAAACACTCAAACAGCATCCCACGGAAAATAAAGCAGGTTGTGGATTCAGTAAGAAATTGATTTTTTTTTAATATATATATATAGTTTAAATATTTATTTATTTTTAATACAGTACCAAGTCCATAGATTTCCAGTAGGCAACATGATGCAGCATGCACAGTAGACATCCCCAACTGGAAACACGATGATTCTCGATGTCCACTTGGGAATGAAACGCCCGTTCTGCCATTCCATTAACATAAACTTGGAGTAAAATGTGTTCGAATATCCTTAAATACATTATACAGTGGAACCGCGAGATACGAAATCTTCAGTACATGAAAAATTCATTTTACAAAAAATTATTCAGCATATGAAAAATGGAACATAATTTCCCATCATGCTCAGTACCATGATCCTCCTCTTCCTCTCCAGTACAGGTGGTGGTGGTAATACACCGCCAAAAAAAGGAGAAGAAGCAGAAGAATCCGATGTGTTTTAAGTGTAAATAAGTTTAATGTTTCCTGCCATTTATTTTCTGCCGTTTTTATTATTTTCTTTGTCCTCTTCCTCGCCACTTTTACTTTCGGACATCGCCTCACTCGAAAGGTAAGGTTCCACATTTTCCTATTATATTTTTTCATTTTTTGCATTATCTACTTCATTTACAGGTAGTAACGGTTAGATTCGGTATATTGAATGATTCAAATGTATTTGACTCTTTCATTCTGGTTTTACCCTTATTATAAAATTTAATGCAGTGTTTTTGTAGAGCTTGGAACGAATTAGCCGATTTCCATGTAAAACACGATTCATTATACAAAAAAAAAAAAAAATCATGATACGAAGCCATTCCTGAACGGATTAATTTTGTATCTCGAGGTACCACTGTATAAGCCTGTATCCTTGACCAGAGATACTATGTTTGTGTGCGTGTGTGTATATATATATATATATTTATATATATATATACACGTATGTATATGTATTTGCCAAGGCAAGGTGGATATCGCTGAATTGTCCTTGAGACAGACCATCCAGTAGTACCCTGTGCGCCCAAAATGAAAATTTGTTTTAGTATTTACTACACAGGATCAAAAGTTATACTAAAACTTGATTTGTACGGTTTCTCATGAGTTGGCAGGAAGGGTGATGTCTATCCCAAGATGGCAAACCAATCACATCATTCCCATGTAATATATACCATATCTACACACACATACATCATTTCACTGCAATTTAACATTCAGGAAAGAAAAAGGACTGTATATACTTTTACGTCTCGATAACACTGAGTGTACGGAGGTTTATCTAAACTTTGGCGTCATCTATACTGAATAGCTATGACATTTAACGTTCAAGAGTTAGACGTGCCATAAATCGGAAACCATGCAGAAGGGAAATGTGTTCATGCAGACGCTGGAGAATCTCCGCCACAATGAGTGCTGCAGTGTCGATAAGCTGGTGAAGATGCATGGAAGAAGTAAAGAGCAAATCGTTTCTCGCCATGCTCTTTACTCATCATGCCAAAGTCCTGGGGTTAATGTGTCACTGGGTGTGTCGGATCTCAAACGCAGTACTTCATTCATCCTGAAGGGGGCGTGTAGTAGTCACAAATAGTACATGAGATCACGGTGGTGGGCGGGGACAGCAAACCGCCTTCTCAAGGCTGGGGACTGGCTGCTGGGACGTGAGTGACTGGGATAATTTGGGGATTTAAAGCAGAAATAATTCTGCCTGAAAATGAAACAACCGTAAAAATGAGGTGGATTTTTTTTTTTGGTACCATGTATGGGTACAGAGTTCTGTAACTAAACAGATCTTTGAGACCGTTCTACGAAACACTAGTAATAGTTTATCGTCTTTAAAGCCCAAATAACATGGATTTGTGTTTTGGCATCTAGTTCTACTGGACTGTCATCAAGTTAAACACAATAGTTTCTCTCCAGTAATATGAACATTCATAAAGAAACAATTTATCACAATACAAAAAGTACTGATTCACATGATTCAAATGTAAGAACAATAGAAACATTGAAAAAAAAAAATCTAAATCAAACCCCTTTTTCTAATTTATTAAGTGCTGAACGAGCTTGTCGAGTCAGTGTTCCACTTGGCACGTCATACCCTAACGACCAATGTACTGAAATGCTAATATTATTTGACAGGACTTTTTTTTTTAGACACCTTAATATACATCTGCTTAAAAAAATGACCCAAAATAAATAAATTTAAAAAAAGAAGGGGGGGGGGGGGGGGGGGGTGAACGT
>JAQNCB010000028.1:8272722-8283101 GCA_030068295.1 Euristhmus nudiceps | reverse complement strand
GAGCCAAATACATTTGAATCATTCAATATACCGAACCTAACCGTTACTACCTGTACATGAAGTAGATAATAGAACTTAATGCAAAAAAAATAAAAAAAGGAATTGGAAAATGTACAACCTTACCTTTCGAGTGAGGCGATGTCCGAAAGTAGCGAGGAGGAGGAGGGCAAAGAAAATAAAAACGGCAGAAAATAAATGGCAGGAAACAAACTTATTTACACTTAAAACACATCGGATTATTCTTCTTCTCATTTTTTTGGGTGGTGTATTACCCCCTCTAACTGGACTGGAGTGTGGCTCTTGACTCACTTCCCCTTGACTGATGCTTGATGAGAAAGATTCTGACCAATAGGAGAGCAGGATCATATTACTGAGCATGATGGGAAACTGTGTTCCGTTTCTTTCGTACGCTGAATAATTTTTCGGAAAACTAAGTGAAAAAACCTTTGCATATCGTTTCGTAAAATTCATTTTTCATGCACTGAAGCTTTCGTATCTCGAGGTTCCACTGTCGATGAGTGCTCGAGGTCCCATGATGTTAAATGACCCAATGGGACGGCATGAAACATGACTCACCAGGCTTCCTGATGGCTGCCAGCAGCGTTAAGGCTCTTGATGATGGCAAAGCTGTCGGTGGAAATCTTTGCGGCGTCGTAGCGTGCCAGAGCAAAGCAGCGAGAGAAACTGTTGGGCTTTTTATCTCCAGCCTGACGGACTCCAACGGTCAACTGCTTAGCAACCCGGCCGTTCTACAGAGTTCAGGAACAAAACATCCTGAACATCATTACAGTAAAAGGAGGGAGGAAAAAAAAACAGGATAGCATTTAACACTCACCGTCTCTTTATCCTTATTCAGTCTCTCCTCCAGCTCAAGGGCCAGCTGGTGCAGCCAGTGCTGAACCTCAAATGGGAAGAAAGAAGGAAAAAAATTTTAAAATATTGACCAAAATAAAAATAAAGCACAGAAATTTCGATAACTAGAACAAAATATAGATTTAAACCTTCATTAATACCTGAGTTTTTGTCGCCAAAGCTGATTTTCCCTGAAAGTTCTTGCTGCAGCCGATGGATTTGGGAAGTTGCCTGGGTTTCACTGGCTCGAACTCGATGCCTCTGCACAAGTCGTACAGCCATGGCCTGGACAATAAAAAACACTGTTGAACAACTGATCCAAATTTGTTAAGGAAGTTATTTTGGTGAGACACATGAAGCCTAACTATAACCAGTCGAAGTGGAGAAAGTTTTTCCTTTTGTGTAGTTGCCATTATTTTTCCCATAATTCAAGATCGCATTTGATTCTAGTGTCAACTCTCTACAGCATAGGTGGCAAACTCCGGTCCGTTACCTCATTTTTTGTGGCCTGCAAAAGCTTTCTGATAATATGACTATCGTACATTGTTTGCAACAACCGTTACCATGAAACCTTATTCTTCATCCTTCCACTAGGTGGCAGCAGCCTATTTCAAATCAACAGCAACTCATTCATGATTCAAGAAAGATTGCATTGCTAGCTTGTCGCCATTAGGCGCTCTTAGAATATCTGTCCGGCGATTATTCGGCCTTCGATCACCTTTAGATTTAGTGATGTGGCCCTCAATGAAAATGAAAAATCAGACAAAACCAGTTTATAGTTTTGTCATTCGGGTGTACTGATCTTATCGAAAAGCAAAATAAATAAATAAAAATGAGTTCACAGGGTGGTAATGACACAGAAACAGCCAGGATACACACAGTGTTGGGTGGCGAAACACTCCGGAGTCTTACCCAGTCTTTTCTCCAAAATGTTCCTCCAGCTGTGCACGTGTGAACCGAGTGAGCTCGCCCATATTCTCCACCCCGAGAGTCTCTGTGATGGAGACGCCCAGTTTCCCTCCCAGATTGCGACTGAAACACAGTCACCAAGAACAACAGCATCATACAGTGGAAAAATACCCAATACACCACATTTGACTGGGCCGAATTTTATCCAGGAATACACTGTAATTACATTTTACTGATGGGCAACGACATAAAGAGTTCAGGCACTGATCCAAGAGGAAGCACAGTCTGACGATTTGGTTTGTTGAGACCGCATGCCAGTTTGGCCAATACCTGCACACAAAAAAAAGGTGTATTTACCTGGTCACATGACCTTAACGCATATAATAATAAGGCCAAAAAAAAAACCCTTTGTTTATCGTAACATTGCAGAATAATTTTGGGTAGGTAGGACAGTAAAAGTGTCTTCTTCTCTCTCAGTACCACTCAAGTGCAACCCACGAACTTTCCCACTTGAGACTCTTAAAGAGACAGTGTATCTATTGACACTGAATAACAGTCTGTTATTAAATAACCACTGGGTTATAAGAACACGTGGGAAAAAAACTTTAGAGGCAGCGGAAAAAAAGTGAGTCGGTCGGGTGACCGGAAACAAAGGGTTTTTTTTTTGGCCTAAGAATAATTCAACTGAAATACATTCAAAACAAATAATTTTACAAAAAATAATTTAAAAAAAAATCCACCTTGTTATGGGAAATTCCTGCAGAGCAGCGGAATCCAGTGTGCTGCTCCACGGCGGCCCTCATTTCCTCCACAATCATCGCTCCAACCGCCAAACTCACCTCTGGGTAGCCCAGACTGCCTGGTTGAAAGCTGGAAGGTAGAGTATCGAGCCACTGCTGCAGCCCCTTAGACCTACACTCCTCTACATGTACACAGAAATAAGTGAACATCTCGCTGGAAGATGCTCTTGATCACAACACCCCAGACTCCACAAGTACCTTTATGCAGCGGCACAGAGTCGGAAACAGGAAAGCCTTGGATGTAAGTGCTCTTCAGAAGTCGGGGGTCGATTTGTGCTGCTTGAAGACCCTTTAGTCTTTTCTGGACGCTGTTGGTGAGATCCATGTAGGCTTCGTCGATACTGGCTCTCTCGATGACTGCAAATCTTGACATGACCTCAATCACTTCCACACTCGCCTCCCTGTAACTGACCACAAAAGACGCGAGCCAATTGTTCAGCATCACCAAAAATGGTGCTGAACCTCCTCCAGGTTTTTGATTGCATGAGTACGAGGGCTCACCAGGTCAGATCAGCTTTCCCGTGGGACTCTCGGACTCTCGCCACCTGAAGATCCGGACACAGCTTCTTGGCATCATCGGCCCACATGTTTCTTGTCACACCGTGTGCTCGGGCCTCATAACTGACTGCTATGATCCTGAAAGGAAGTGAATCGTCCTTCATCACTTCCTGTGGTACCAAGATACGATTCTTAATCAGCTTGATCTTCCTTTTAAATTCTGTTCTTAACGATATTATCAATATTCTCAAAGTCAGATATTTGGGTACTGTTCACGTCACTAACCCCACAAAACTGGGCACCATATCCGACTAGGGTAAAGAGTGCTTGTGTATTGTAATCCTATATTCACCATTTTACTAGTGTGAGGTGGTACCTTGGATCTAACCCATCCTGGTATTGATAGACATTCTGTCGAGAATATAAAGACTGCTGGAAAACTGGTAACTAGAACTGCTAGGTACAAACCTCTATCTCTCTGTCTACCTTTCATCTTGTCAAATAAGGTTCCAGTAGATACCAAGCCAATCACATTGGTGTGACATCACACCACCTACCTAATAGTATTACTACTACATTGGTCCCTCTTCCCCAGTTAATGAATATACAAGTAGATACAGTGGTACCACGAGATATGAATTCATTCAATATACCGAACCTAACCGTTACTACCTGTAAATGAAGTAGATAATAGAACATAATACACATAAAAAAAATAAAAATACGAAAATGTGGAACCTTACCTTTAGAGTGAGGTAAAGCCCGATAGTGGCGAGGAGGAGGGCAAAGGAAATAATAAAAACGGCAGAAAATAAATGGCAGGAAACATTAAACTTATTTACACTTAAAACACATCGGATTCTTCTTCTTCTTCTTTTCCTTTTTTGGTGATGTATTACCGCCACCACCTGGACTGGAGAGGAAGTGCAGGATCATGGTACTGAGCATGATGGGAAATTGAGTTCCGTTTCTTTCGTATGGTGAATAATTTTTCGTAAAATGAAGCAAAAAAACCTTTGCATATAATTTCTTAAAATTTATTTTTCGTGTACCAAAGCTTTCATATCTCAAAGTTCCACTGTAAACTGTTGTGCAATGAGGGAAACACAGTGGCGAAGTGATTAGCATGGCTGCCAGGCTCAAGCGCTTCTACATGAAGTTTGCATGTTCTGTGTGTACTTGTGTGGGTTTCATCTGGGTACTCTGGTTTCCTCCAACAGTCCAAAGACATGCACATTTAGCTATTTTTGGCTGTTCCTGATTGCCCCTCGGTGTGCGTGTGAATGGTTATGGTTGTGTTGGCTCTGTCTAGCTGTTCATGGTGCACCCTGCCTTAGCCCAGGGTCGGCCCAGATGCTCTCCAGCGAGCCTGGCGGGATAAATTGGTTTGGCAAATGAGTGAGTGAGTTTTGAACTGTGACCAAACATGAGAATGGGTAAGCCTTCCTATTCTATTTCCATTCTGATATATGCTTCATGAATATGCAAAATGAGTAATATGAATATACATTAGTATAATCAATCTGTTTACACTGGGAGTGACATGATCATGATGCACACTTGCAACTTTCCTCTAAATTACTGCCAATATTTCCAAAAACCGTCACCTCTGTCAGTCATCTGCCAACCCCCTAAATTCTGTTAGGGTCATAGTGAGGCTAAAGCCCATCTCAGCCAATGGGCGAAGGTGGGGAAACACCCTGAACAGCTCCCAAGACCATCGCAGGGCCGACACATACAAGTATTCACACTCGCATCTAGGGGCAGTTTAAACCATCCAGTTAACCTACTGTGGGAGGAAACCGGAGCACATAGAGGAAACCCATGCAAACTCCAATCCGAAGGCTGGGATCCATTCGAACCCAGGACCTTGTTGCTGTGAGGCGGATGCGATAACAATAAACTGTTGAATCTCACCCTCCTCCTTTCCAGGTTTTGTACTGAGCCACGACGCAGGGTTTGTTTCTGAGCTCGGGGTTAAACCTCTGCTCCACCTGCACGTAAAAGCAGTCCATATCCACCAAAGCCACCACTCTGTCCTTCCCCAACTCCATTACAGGAGGAAAAATATCTCCTGGACTGGAGGAACGCACAAAGCAAGTTTAAACAACACGTCAATCCATTCAACACCCAACAAAACAACTCACAACAAAAACAATAAAAAAAAAATCGCGCTTTCTTTACAAACTTCCGGTAGTTTTTCTTCCTTGCTGAACCTGACTGTGTAGCATAACGCCACATACCGCCCCCTACCGCCACCTCCCGGACTGGAGGAGCAATTACAGCCAAATACTGTAATTCCAGTTATTCATTCATTAATTTCCTGAACTGTTTAATCCTAAATAGGGTCGGCTCCCATCTCAGCCGACTCTGGGCGAGTGCAGAGTACACCCTGGACAGCTTGCCAGGCCATCCCAGGACAGAAACACGCTGACATCTTGACGAAAGTCAGCAATGATTCTTTTCCATCCCTCTCACCACAGATAGTGAGAGACAGTCATAGGCCGGCCTATGTTAACCCAGTTAGCTGCACTGGGGGGACAGCAGGGACAACCGTTCACACTGGGACTTGAACCCCTAACACTGAGATCTTTAATCCAGCACTGGGCCATCACTACAATAATTCCAGTTAGGACATGCTTTATATTACATCTTAACTAGCAATAAAGAGATAAAGACAAAGAGATCTTTACTGGTGAACAATGAAAATCTGTTTGGTAGCTTTTTTGTTTAGCAGCAATTATAAAAGAAAGTACCCAAAAGGCAGAGAAGGGACTACACGAAGCGATACATGTGCATATACCTACATACACATATAAAACTTACCTACCGATATATGTACACATAGAGACACATATACATACATATATCCTATATACACCTATATGTCGTCCACATGTTCTCACATTTATGGTATACAGTACCAGTGGTATTACGTGTCAGTATGTATTTAGGCCATCTATTTATATTTTTCAGTCTCTTAATACTGGAAGTGGCATGATAAAGTGTATACACGTCTGACAATTAATGTCTACACTAGTGTATGTAGATAAGGGTTTGTGGAGGAAGGAGCAGTAGTTTATCACACACATTTAGCTCCTTTTCAAAGTTCTGCCACAAATTTGGAAGCACATGCATAAAGGGACGGATGGCACAGTGGTGAAAGAAGGTCCTTCGAGTCCGAAGCGTGGGCGTTTCTGTGTGGGATGTGCATACTGTCCACTGTGCTTGTGTGGGTTTCCTAGAAAATTTCAAAATTGCCACTAGGTGTGAGTGTGAATGTGTGTGTGTGTGTGTGTGTATATGTGTGTGTGTGTATATATGTGTGTGTGTGTGTGTGTGTGTATGTGTATATATGTGTGTGTGTGTGTGTGTGTGTGTGTTTGTTGGGTATACCCACCCTTCACCCAGTTGTGACTGAGATAGACTCCAGCCTCCCCTTGACCGTAGTAGGATTAAGCATTTCATCAAATGAGTGAGATACTTAGTGAGATATGTGAGATATGTGTAATGTGCAACGAGCTGGTCATTTTTCCTGTGCCGAACTGTTTAGTCCTAATAGGGTTGCAGGGAGGCTGCAGCCTATCTTAGCCAACACTGGGTGAAGGTGGGGTTCACCTTGAACAGCTCGTTAGACTAGCACAGACCCGGCACACGCATGATCCTTTATACTTACCCCTACGGTTAGTTTGGAACAGCCAAATTGTTTAATATGTATGTTTTTGGACTGTAGGAGGAAACAGGAAACCCATGCAAGCATAGGAACACACAAGTCCAAGGATGTATTTTAAATTTAAAGCTAAATGTTAAAAAAAAAGGAAGGCAGACTGCCACGTGCAGCGCCTCACTTGGATGTGTCTGAAGTCTCGAAGCTTGTGACTTCCCTACGTTTCTCCTACAAATGGGCCTTGAGCTTGTTTGGAGGTTCTAGCAGGGTAGCAGCTACCTCTATACCAATGATGCTCGTCCGTCTATGAACCTGTCCTCTTCCACCGTCCGCGGAGCTTTGGGAGGGACTCATATGGAGTGGTGAGTGGGGGATGGGGACACCCGCCTAGCCAGCCAGATCAGCCGAATCAACCCTGGCAATCAATGGCGTGACAGACGTCGCAGCCAGATCGCCCTCACAACCACAGAACACTCCCCTTTTAATATCTTCAGTAACATCACAGTTGGTATACACCTCATAGCAGATAGCCATAACAGCCGCTACACGCCACAGTGAGCCGTCATCACAACCATGGCGCCAGATGTCTGCCATGTCATAACATGCTCCAAGCCTTAACAGGAATGAATCTCCAACTATCCATTAAAGAGTGCCGGTATTGGTCATCCTTACAGCAGAATCTGTGTTGATGTAAAACGTTTAAGTGATACATAGCTTATTTTAATATAAATGACTATAAAAGGCCCAAAACTGGCTCATTTTCTCCCGTGGATTACTAGCGTTGGCGGAACCAATGGTTAGCACTCCTTTTTACCCAGAAGTAACGGGCAAGTAAACAAGCAGATCTACTCAGTGACTCTACAGATCTGACAACAATGACAATTAAAATCTGCAATCAGCACATAACCGCTCTTCATTTGCATGGAAATTAAACATGGACCCTTCATCAAAATCATGTAAAGCTGTTAAGAACTATCAAACAATGTCATCTTGGGTCTATAAGTAAAGGTAAAGTAAGTCTGTTGGGCTTTTACACCCAAGTCTACTGGCTCATAAGGCCAGAGCTTATCCCCGGTTTCCATACTGTGGAATGACCAGGAGTTCAACCCCTCCTGGATGGGATGCTAGTCCATCACAGGTTACCTTCCCAGTATTTATTTATTTATTTATTTATTTTTTAATGGTACCTATTTATACTGCTGGGTGGACCAAGGCACACTTGTGATTAAGACGTTTCCCAGAGGTCTTAGCGTGGTGGGGTGTAAAAGGCATTCAAACTCATGACCTCTTGATCATGAACCCAACATTGTAACCACTACACCACTGGCTCCAGATCGTAAGGCAATACTGAGAATCAAAAGGGGATGCTTGAATGAAGAGGTCCAAGAAAAGGCCAATGTAAAAGATTTAGAGATCAAATTTGTTACAAGTCACCACAATCGGATGGGATACATTTGCTTTATAGATCACAACCAGCCAATCAAAACCTTATTATCGCTACCAAGGAGGGAGGCTATGAGATTGGTTGTGTGTTTGTGTGTGTGGTCGCGATAACTTAAATACTAATGGACAGATTTCCACAAAATTGTATCCAAATGTGGGTCTTGGACCAACAAAGAACTGGTTCAATTTTAACATTGAAAAATATCCAGAAGTTCAAATCCAGGTTACTGCACAACCGTTTGTGGCTGGGAGTCCATGGGAGCTAATTGGCCGAGCTCCCATGGGAGGGAGGAATGGCATACGCTTACTTCCCTGTCGCTCACAGCGATTGCCAGCCAATCATGGGCATCTGTGAGCTCATTGGTACGAGGGGGCGGATACCGCTTTCCCTCCAAGTGTGTTATACCCCCCCCAACAAATATGCACAGTGCTGCAGTTCGAAAAGAGGCGGGAGGCTGGCATTGCATGTCACGGAGGGGGCGTGTGCATGCTTTCACCCCTCCCTGGTCGGTGGTGGTCGTGTGATAGGGAAGGCAATACTTGATGGGTGGGAATTGGATACGATTAAATTAGGGAGGAAAATGGGGATTTTTTTTTTCTTAAATATTAAAAGAAAGACCCATTGCTGATTTTCTTCAAGCTGTCAGCGTGTTTCTGTCCTGCGATGGCCTGGCGAGCTGTCCAGGGTGTCCTCTGCCCTCGCCCAGAGTCAGCTGACATGGGTGCCAGGATCCACACGACCCAAATTAGGATTAAACTGTTCAGAAAATGAATGGATGAATGAATGGGTTGACCTAATGCGCATGCCATTGGACTGTGGGGGGAAACTGGAGGAGACCCACACAAGCACAGCGAGAACGTGCAAACTTTGCACAAAAAAAGGCTTCTGGCTAAAATTTGCAAACCCAGAACCTTGTGAGGTGAGAGTGCTAACAACTGAACAACTGTGTGCCCTGCTGAGAAAACAATTTAATGTCAAGTTTTCTTCTGTGCAACTGTACAACTATGACAAAACAGACAGTGAGATTGGCCAGATATCAAATTTATAACACTTCACATACAGCCAATTACAATCATACCATGGTATTAAAGCTTACTTTTCTTGTTATTGACTTACGCTGTCTGTAAAATGTAGACAATATAATGACACAAAGACAGACAGTCATTTACTTCACATTTACATGACATCAACATCTCACAGGGTTCTTGAAGAGATGCTACTCTAGTGGCTCACACTTTTTTCACCGAAAACTCCCTAATCTTATGAGTATAGCTGGACTATTTACATTTCCAAAACTGCTTAATCCTATTAAAGTCAACGGGAGGTTGTAGAACCAACTCTGGGTGAAGACATGGTCCTGAACAGCTTGCCCATTCATCGCAGGCCCAACACAAATACGAAATCATTCACACCCACAGCTAGCAGCAATTTGGAACAGCCAATTAGCCTAATGTGCATGTGTTTGGACTGTGGTAGGAAACCAGTAAACCAGGAAACCAGAGTACCCAGCAGAAATCTATACAAGAGGAGTTCAGGCAAACTCCACACAGAATCACCCTCCCTGAGCCCAAGACTCAAACCCAGGACCTTCTTGCTGTGAGGTGAACGTTATAATCTAAACTACACCAACTGGCCACCCTCATCTAATCCAAAACAAAAAAAAAACACTATGATGTCGACAGTATATTTAATGTCAGAACGATGGAATGTCCCTTGTTTTATTAAAGGCCTATTACAAACACATAATTGAGAGGAAACATATCAAAACAATTACTCATATGGGCCACGGGGAGGCTGGAGCCTATCTCAGTCAACTCTGGGGGCGAAGGCAATGTACACGCTGAATAGCTTGCCTGTCCATCGTAGGGCCAATACACACACACCCAATTATTGACACTAACCCCTAGGAGCAATTTGGAACAGCCAAAAAGCCTAATGTGAACTTCTTTGGAATGTGGGAGGAAACCAGAGTAGCCAGAGTAAACCCACATGAACAATTGGAGAACTTGGAAACTCCACACAGAAACATCTAAGACCGAAACTCAAATCCAGGACCTTGATGCTTTGAGGCGACGTTCTAATCACTATGCCACTCATAACAAACCATACCATACATAAAAAAATATATTTAAATATACAAGGGTTAGTCAAAAAGTTCTCAGACAAATGCCATAAAGAAATTATGGCATTTGTCTGAGAACTTTTTGAC
>JAQNCB010000028.1:7110595-7120801 GCA_030068295.1 Euristhmus nudiceps | reverse complement strand
TGGAGAGCTACCTTCCTGAATATGTTCGCTCCAACCCGAATCATGCCCACCTGACCATCTAGTCATGAATGAAGTCTCCATTTCAAAATCTGAAGCCTTGATTAGATGACTGGATGGTCAGGTGGGCGTGATTCGGGTTGGAGCGAACATATTCAGGAAGGTGGCTCTCCAGGAGCAGGATTGAGCACCCCTGCTTTAAACTATGGGAGAAAACCAGTGCACCCAGAGTGAACCCACACAAGCTTGAGGAGAACATTCCAGTATGAATGAATTATGCGATGCTGCAAAACTATTCATCTTCTTACAATGAGTCGTCCCACAGAAAGGTCCATTCTCTTTCAATTCATTCTCTGATATGATGTAAGACGCTCGTCACTGCTTAATTTCCCTTAAAGCCCGGGACACCGTGCACATTTGTAAGGAATCGTTGTATAACCGTTTCTCTGTGTGCCTTTGTAATCGATGTATTGTTCCTGTCTGTGTCTGCACTATCAGTCCACGTGTTTTCCGTGCTGCAGTGAGTCATTGTGCTCTCGAGCCTTTCACTGGGCTTCTCCGTGTGGGGTGGCGGCTGCAGGGAGGAACGGCGCTCGCTGTTCATTTGGCTTTCTGTTCATCATTACAGACGGAGCTTTCCAAACCTTGAGCCTTTTGTGCAGGAACTGGAGCGAAGGAAGTAAAAGAACTCCTACGATGGTCACCAAGGTTACAACCGTCAACACTGCGTCCTGTTCTGCCCTTTTGAACTCTTTGACCTCCATCTTTTCATGCCTGCTCTGCCCCATTCTGTGCTTTTATTGTCTGACGAGTTCTCGTCTCTCATATTCTGTTTGAGGAATTTGCAGGGTTGATTGCGATGCCTGGAAAGATGGTGTTTATGGTAGAAATAGCCAGGCTGATACATGGTACCATCACAGTGCTCTCCAGCATCCCTTACATTTTCTCTCTGCGATATCTTTTATGATAGCCGCATGGTCCTTTTACCCTTTTTTTCACTGTGCATTGCTGTGGCAACACAACCGATAAATGCCTCCTCGCTTCAATGTCCTTTGTCAGTGCTGGACTTCTGAAACAAGCAGTCCCTGTAAAATGCAGGAACGTCGTATTAACACGCTGCCAAACTGCTTTCAAGCTTTTTACTGATGGTCACCGAAAAAAGGTCTGATGGCGTCTCTGTGTTTACCGAGAAGATGTCCTGGATTTGACGACAAACTACATCACGATGACACATACTTGAATCTCCACCAGAGGGGTTGTGTTTTATCTTCGGTTTGTTTTTTGTTTGTGTGTTTGTTAGCAGTGTTATGCAAAATTTTATTTGTAGATTGCCGTCAGATTTCTACCAGAGGTGGCGCTTTGGACAAGGATGACTCTGTTAGAATTTGGAGATGATCCGGGTCAAATTCTGAATCCAGGAATTTTTTAACGTTTTTTTAACATCATGAGAGGATCCCTTTGATGGAAGTGTAGTATTACAGTGGGTCCAGCAGGGGGTGTTGTGCACATTATTATTTTTTCAGCTTGCTACACATTTGCAGTCTCCGAGTACTCTTATTATTTGTTTGTTAGTTCATTTGTTTGTTAGTAGGATTATGCAAAAAAGATGTTTTTGGGTACATGAATTTATTTATTTATTTATTTATTTATTGAGGTGTTGTAATACAGCAAGACCAGCAGGGTATGCTGAATAATTTCTAATGCTTTTTTATTTACAGTCATCCCTCGCTATATTGCGCTTCAGGTGCTGCAGCTTCAGCGCATCGCAATTTTTTAAAATATTCATCGAAAAATAAAAAAATAGGGAAAAAGTTCAGGAAAATATTGCGAGACGTCGCTACTCGCTATTCTCATCCCGGCCTCTTCTTCTTCTCCTGCTGTTACACTAATGCTGTGAGAAATTTGTCTCGACCAATCAGCTTGCGAGATTTCAGAGCTGCGTCCCAAACCGAAGTCGGTAGTGACCTTGCAGCCTTCCCCTAACTTTTTCACTACTAAATAGGGAAAAAGTTAAGGGAAAGTCCGCAAGCTCAATACCGACTCTGGTTTGGGACTCGGCTCTGAAATCTCGCAAGCTGATTGGTCGAGACGAATTTCTCAGCATTTGCGTAACAGGAGTAGACCCTAAATAAAAAAAAGTTCTAAAAACCACATTTCTTACACTTTATTTACATCTATGGACAATTACACATCTGTATTTTATACTTTTACATTTTATTTATATTTTATTGACATCTTATGTGTTGTTTTTGAATGTTTAATTATTATTATTATAAGTATTTATAGTGCTGAATATGTATTCATTGATATTATATACACATATACATGTACGTATACGTCCGTCAAGGGGGTCGATCCTCCAGTAACCGCGAAAAGTGAGGAATCCCTGTACTTATTTTTCCTGGCAGAGGTTTGCACTCTCCGAACAGTCTTATTACTTATTGAGTCATAAACATTGCTCATAACATTCAGCTTAATTTTCAAGAAGAGTGGGAGGTATAGAGGTCTCTGAAACTGTGTGAAATGTATTACAATTTCACATGAAAGCATAGTTCGGACTAGACGTAGTCACTAGTGTGGGTATACAAGGTATTTAACCCTTTAGCAAATTTGTATTTAAGTTCTGTCAATGAATGAACTAATACTGTGCATTCAGGGTAAAAATGTGTCCTTGAGAACCGTACACAGAAGCTTGGGGTATATTAACGTCTCCTGAAAGGCATTAAAAGAGTTTGATGCCGTCGGTACAAACATGCAGCCAACTGGCAACGGTAAATGCGATTAGCTGTTCAAAAACATGTAAAGGCTGAATTGGAAAGTAGCCTCAACTATACAAAAAAAAAAAAAAAGTTGCTATGAGAACCACAAAATAAACATTTTGTGAAAACAATTAGTAAAAACCAGCGCCCCTGTGTTTGTTCTGGACAAACACAAAGAACTGTCGGGAATATTTTCCAAGGAAGCCGGACAGAAATAGTAGTGAAGCGAAGGATGTGCAGCAGACCGCAGCCTGTCTCGCTCTGCTCTTTAGTGGTTGCATAAAAGAGCACAATGTCGACACGGTTCGAGGGTTATTACTGCTTTCTTCAGAGCAAATCAAAGCCACTTCTAAGCGCTTATAATGGCAGGGTAACGGGAAGTCAGATGCCCTTTAACAAGCTTGTGTTTTTCTCACCAAAAGACCGCCTCCGTGGCCAAAGTCATGACGCACATGAACATGCTGAAGGAGACGAGAGTTCAGCGCCCTGGATCTCCTGCTGAGCTCCAGAAAAATAAAATTCTTCTTGAACAGGTATAGTTACCATCCTTCAGCGATATATATATATATATATATATATATATATATATATATACAGTCGAACCTCGGTCCAACGGACTAAAAGGGCGGACGGGGTGTCCGTAAGAGTGAATAATCCGTTATAGTGAAGTGTTTTTTTGCATGGGGAGGAGTTTATACTATATACTGTATACAAGTAAAATCACCTCAAAGTTCTGTAAAAGCGCAGTAGTACTGAACATTGAACACCCAAATAATACATTTATATTGTACCTGTACAGTAAATACATGTAATACATATTGTAATGCATTATACAGTAATTCATTTAACTTGCGCCTGAAAGGCTCAACAGCACCGCCGTTAGCACTACATGTTTCTCCGTGCTCCACCTTATTACATATACCGTGATGATCTCCACCACAGACGGATCAAGACTCGTTCGAGACTTGCCAAGACTCGAGTCTTGAAGAGTCTTGACAAAAAGTCTTGGAAGTGTCAGAGGGCCGGTCCAGTCGGGACAGATTCATATGGGACCATTGAACCGAACCGTCAGTGAGAAATCAGTGCATCCAATGATCCAGTGATCTACATTTACATCTATGGCATTTGATGGAAGGTCTTTGAATTTTTCTTATGCAACTGAAGGTTAAGGGCCTTGCTCAAGGGCCCAACAGTGCCAGCATGGTGGTACTGGGGATTTAACCCTTGATCATTGGACCACTAATCCAGAGTTTAGGAATATTTTTTTTTCTTTAGCATTTTTATTAATTTTATCTTAATTATTATTTTTATTAATGCACTTTTTTTAAACAAAGCACATAGAACAATGCATTCAGTGTTGTGATGCGCCATCTACTGGCAACAGGATGTAACTGCAGTTTAGGTGGAAGATTTCCTGAGTAAGACCATTTCACTTCAGCTTTGTAATTTAAGACGTTTCTAGATAAAAGTCGGATAAACAAGTGGAAGTAGATGAAAATAGTGTTGCTTTACACCCACAATGAGACTCACTGTAGTGTAAAATCGACTCAATTTCGAGAATTGAGCTTGTGTTGACCACACTCTTTGTCTCTGTGGTGTTTACCTTTCCCATCAGCGCCACCTGGCGTCCTGTCGCCGGCTTCACCTCCTGGAGGACAACCTGTCCCACTGATATGCAGAGTCCCTCACAAAAAAAAGAGGTTCAAATACAACGATACAACGACAAGAGATGAAACGATGCAACTGGCTTAATTTAATATAAAAAAAAAAAAACCGGAACGAAAATACAGTGGACAGGTATGTGGGTGTATATTTGTGGAGAACAATATACAAAACCTTCCAACTTTATTGTTCCCACAGTGCAGTTACACAATAACGTCACTAGGTGGCAGCAGCTGCAGCCAGAACGTTCAGCCAACGTGTTCAATGAGTAGAAGAAGTCAGTCTGATGCTAAAGTCACGAGCTAGAAAAGCTAATTTTGTGGGAGTTTTTGAGACACAGGAAGCCTCAAAGTTTATTTATTTTACTTCTAATACTTCTGTCATATTGCTGTTTTGTAGCTATGGAAAGTTTGTTTCAAAGTTTGTTTTCTCAAATACTTTTCATTTTATTTCTCATTAAAATTACACTGAAGTACTGTACATGTGGCTAACAACAGGAATTTGTTAGTGGTTCCTAATAAATTGGTATCAGACTCTCATGTGACCTGACAGCAACACACAAGCACTAGCTCACTCACTCACTCACTCACTCATATGCCAAACCTGACAGGAGCCTATCTCAGCCAACACCCAGTGAAGGTGGGGTATACACCCTGAATAACTCTCCAGACCATCGCAGGGCAACGCAGCGAGTCAGCCTAATATGCATGTCTTTGGACTGTGGGAGGAAACTGGAGCACAAGGAGAAAACCCAGACACGCACGGAGATAAATACCTTCGCTGAGCCCGGGACTCGAACCCAGAACCTTCTTGCTGTGAAGTCGAAATGCTACCCACTACACCACTGTGCTGCCCAGCCACGAGCTTCTAGCATGGATAATAAAAAAAATACAACAGCAACCAAAAATAAAACAAAAAGCATATTTAATGTTTCAGGGTCGAGTTTATGTTTCTGTCTGTCGGATCTTGAATTCTGACTGACTTCAGGGCTTCCAAAAGCAAGAATTAGACAACAGTCCCTTGGTTTGTGCTTTTGTTGTTTATTATTATTATTATTATTATTATTATTATTATTATTATTATGACATTTCTACCAGAGTTTGGGGATTCAGATGACAGAGATAAATAGAAAAAGAAACAGTTTTGTATTTCGATTAACGCTGGGCTTGGCAGAGGTTTGCGCTCTCTGGAATCTCTCTCTCTCAAGAATACTCATTCTTGTTTTAAGTAACATAGGCGTTTGAAAATATAATATTATTCAGCATTTTTAACTGTATGATTTGTTTAAAACCCTTTACCTACCTTCCCCGAAAATCGCTTAGAGTGTTCCTGGAAGGATGTGAACACGAGGTGGTGACAGAGTCGAACTAACCGATTTGAAGTAATATTGTTAATTGAAGTGATTATTTCACTTTAAAATGATGCTTTAGGAAATATAATTTTTCGCGTTTCCCGCAGGGATGGGGGGAGGGGGGTTAATTTTTCCCACAGGGTAGGTAAGAGGCTCTAAGAAGGAGATTTTGACTATTCATTCATTCATTCATTTTCTAAACCGCTTGATCCTAATTAGGGTCACGGGGAGGCTGGTGCCCATCTCAGCCGACGGCAAGGTACACCCTGGACAGCTCGCCAGACCATCGCAGGGCCGACACTCACACAACCATTCACACACACGCACTCTCACCTAAGGGAGATTTGGAACAGCCATTTAGCCTACTGTGCATGTTTTTGGACAGTAGGAGGAAACCGGAGTGCCCAGAGGAATCCCACGCAAGCACGGGGAGAACGTGCAAACTCCACACAGAAATGCCCAGGCTGGGAATCGAACCCTGCGCCTTCTTGCTGTGAGGCGGACATGCTCACCACTACACCACCGTCCCACCAATTTTGACTTTATTTCTTTTATTTTTTGTGTAGAGTTAGTTTCGTCTGTTTATTTTAGTAATACCTCACTATGATCTTTATAGTATTATTTGATTATTTGCTATAATTGGTGTATTACTATTACAGGCAGCTAGAATCCTGAAAAGAAGTGGATAATATCAGGATACCAGCCTTATTTAATAAATTAAAAAAACTGACATTAAAACTAGTTTTCGACTGATTATGTCCAATTATTAAAGAGACATTGAAACACGGACAAATGAGAGGAGCTTAGGAGTTATAGATAGACATAGTAAACGATTCAAATGGGCAGGGTCATGGTTGGATGAAGGAAAATAGCTTAAATATCATGAAGGGTGATCAAACAAGATATGTTTGTTGATATAAATGAAAATACGGTTTATGATGGCTACTAGACATGAACTGGGTTTGTACAGGTAGTTTGGTGGGGGTTTGCAATACAAATTCAACCTTTGAAAACTGTTTGGCACAACAATAAGTCCATGTTTCAGTCCATTTCCATTTAATCTACACTGTGTTCAAAATCTCTCGACTCCTTTTAATTTGCAATCTGAAAGGCTATTTAACAAACGAATGGCATAATTTAGATAACTTTTTGTGAATTTATTTTTGGTTTCAAAACATTATGACACAAGCCATTGATATTTTTTGTAATTATACAATGTAATAACAATGTAATAACAATGTAATAACAATTCTAATCTATCCTAGTGAGACTATTTTGTACATAAATCTTGGTTCCAAATGAAGTTTATTGTTCTTGAGTTCAGTGCTGTGTATGGTAATGATATACTTACATGATTGACCCCCTCTTCCTCCTCTGAGTCTCTACTCTAATACACAACTGTTAGAATCAAAGCCGCAACACCCACACACCCAAACTATGCATACAAGTACACACAGCACCTCGAGGATCTATTCAATTTCCATTCTAAGTCAAGTTTTTCCACCCAAAACCTGTGATGTGGTGAAAAATGTTTTTTAATTATTATTATTAGCCTTTTAGCCTCTTACCTACCCTGTGGGAAAAATTAACCCCTCCCCCCCATCCCTGCGTGAAATGTGAAAAATTATTTTTCCTAAAGCATCATTATAAAGTAATAATCGCGTTATTACTACAAATCGGTTAGTTAGACTCTGTCACCACCTCGTGTTCACATCCTTCCAGGAACACTCTAAGCGATTTTCGGGGAAGGTAGGTAAAGGGTTAATCATTTTCACTCAAGTTTGTATGTTAGTTAACTCATAAATTACTAAAATAACCTACAGATTGGCTAAATTATATGGGTTTGTGTGTCATAATGTGCAAAATAAATGCGCTTTAAAATATAGCACAGTAATTTTAGATTGAATTCTTGCCGTCATCCTTTTTTGTTAATTCATACACCATTACACGCCGAGAATCATGAGTTTGGGTTGGATCAAGTTCTCTCAAGGTTTTTTAATCAGATATAAAGAAACTTTATCACATGGCATTCTACTCTAGTAAATTTTATCCCAGTGTAGATCACAACCTGCAGGAAAAAGGATCAAAACCAATGCAGCACTGTAGCTCTGTCCATCTTTGAAGTGCAGGTATAACGCTATTTAGTCTGAGAGGATTGAGGAAGCTTCTCATTTTAATATGGGAACTGGGGGCTATTGGTGCAGACTTGTGATTGACTTTGATTTTGGCCGTCTGGCCTGAGGACAATGAGGGTGAGAGAGAGAGAGAGAGAGAGAGAGAGAGAGAGAGAGAGAGAGAGTGGTGGTGGAGGGTGTTTAAGGTAAACTGTCGGGGGTTGGCAGCTTTAGACGGATCCTGTCTTATCAATCTCCTCCTATAAAAGTGGGCCTTCTTCACTCGGCCGTAATTGTCTCTTCTAATGACCTGCACTGGAGAGGAGGACAAAGGCAGTGCTATAAAGGGCTTTATGAGCCTGCTGGTAGGAAACCTTTGGTGGAAAAAAAAGTAACTGCTGAGCAAATGAAACTGCCCCGTTGTTTCCTCGGGCCAGGCGGAGAGCCCCCCTAGTTGGGACACCACAACGGGGCAGGACCAAAGCTGGCAGGGCTGAGGCCACCTGCTGAGGCCTAATTGGTCCCTGCTGCAGTTAATGGCTTCCTGTGGCTGCGTGTTTACTTCTCATTTGCTTTGGGTGCTGGGATTCCCAGCCCTGCTTCAAGACGAGGTTCCTCCTCAAGTGTTCCCTGTTCTCACCTCACTGCACTCTTTTGATGCCCTTTCCATCATTATGTCCCTGCTTCTGTCTTTCCTTTCTTATAGAGCGTAAGAATCTTACCCTTCCAGGAGCTTTCAGGTTTAAGAGAATCGTGTGTTTCCATCCATCCCTGTCCTCCGCATCTTCTGGTCTGACATTGGTCAGTTGTAATATGATTAAGTAAATAAATTAGATGGATAATTCTTGTAAGCGCTGTGTCCTTCGTTGTCATTGGCATCGCCATTGTCATTGTCGTGTGATACTGATGGCTCCTCTGAGAGAACCTGGAGCTCCAGGAGCAATTGCGATAGCATGAGTGTCTGCAGAGTCCCAGGCAGAAGGAGGTGTTCAGGTCCTGGGTGGACCAGAGCAAAACCACATGACTGAAGAAACAGCTCCAGTAAATGGATGAGACCAGACTCCAGACTAATAGCTTCATCAGCCTGATGACAGACGTTCTGATTTCTTATTATTAAGGTCATTATTGGTGCAACTGTGATACTACAACGCTTTTGGGGTAGTTAACCAATTTATTCATACAGATTGGATCTCCTGAATTTATTGACAACAGGTTAAAAACATGGATTATTTACAATAAACTGTACTAACAGTGGTGCTAGTGGTATCTTCTACTGATAGAACTTTCCAGCAAATCTGCTTCAGAGCTGAAGAACTTGGAAGTTCTTCCAAAGATGCAGATTCCCAGGGAAGAAAATAACGATTAGCGGGAACATGTGAGTGAGCTGCTTTCCTTCTGAAAAAGCAGCCAGTTGGTGAATACGGTGAACTCTGTATTCTCTCCATAGTAGAACTGTGAGGTTTCATCCTGAATGAGGATGATCTGCAGAATATGATCAGGAATGAGTCCATCAGAGGGATAGCACATGTTGGATGTGTTGGAGACAAAGCCAGAGGTTCCAGACTGAGATGGTTTGGACATGTACAGAGGAGGGAGAGTGAATATATTGGTAGAAAGATGCTGAGGTTGGAACTGCCAGGCAGGAACCCTAGAGGAACCAAAGAGAAGCTACATGGATGCACTGAGTTAGCTGGTGTGAGACAAGAGGATGCGGAGGACAGGGATGGATGGAAACAGATGATTCGCTGTGGCGACCGCTGAGAGAGGACCCGAAAGAAAAGTAGTAATAATAGTAGTATTAGTAGTAGTAGATGAAGACCAAGGAGATGATACTGGACTTTAGGAGATCCAAACAAACTGAACACTTTGCCCTCTACATTGATGGAGAGGATGTAGAGAGGGTGGAGTGTTTCAAGTTTCTTGGAGTCTACATCTCTGCTGACCTCACCTGGAAAACTAACATCTCCCACCAGGTTGGGAAAGGACAACAAAGGATGGACTTCCTCAAGAAGGTCCCGAAAGCCTGTCTAGCACAACTTCTACTGACCAACCTTTACCGCTCCGCCATCAAGAGCTTCCTCACCTACTGCTGTACAGTGTGGCTCAGCTGCTGTACTGCAGAGAACAGGAAGGCTAGAGCGGGTGGTGAGGATGGCAGAGTGGGTGATTGGAACTACATCACATCCCCTCAGTGACATTTACACTGGCAGACTTCAGAGGAGAGCTGGTGGAATCATGGGAGTGACGCGGTTGGATAGGATCAGGAATGAGTCCGTCAGAGGGACAGCACATGTTGGATGTGTTGGAGACAAAGCCAGAGGTT
>JAQNCB010000028.1:6895593-6906130 GCA_030068295.1 Euristhmus nudiceps | reverse complement strand
CACACACACACACACACACACACACACACACACACACACACACACACACACACACACACACACACACACACTGTGTGATATCACCCCGGTCCTCAGTGGCTTCATGTTGCAAAAAGCCGTCCCCTTACCTGGCGCGTGAGCACAAAGTAGGCGTACATGGCCATGGCTGTGCCATAGGTAATGAAATAGGTGACAGGCTCCATGATATCCCATGAGTACTCCCACCAGGTTAGTCGTGCCAGCACGCCAAACTGGGTCGCCATATACGCCATGCCTCCCCACAGCACCCAGGTGGTCCGACGCTCCGCTTTCCTGCTCAGCTCCTCTTTCACCTGAGACACAAGCATCAGGTCAGTCTGATGGGAGTGCAGCACCTCCTGCATCCACCCTGCAAACTCTCCACTTCAGCGTGTACAATCCTATTACGAACGCACTCGGAACCTGGAACTGATTTCATTAAGCTCAAGTGATAAACACGCCTGCCTTTCCATCTTTATGTGCGATGCAGGCCTCACAAACACAACACACCTTTTCCAACGGGCGAAGCTGGGAGTTGAGATCCTCCAGTCGGCCAATCAGCTCTCTTTCCTTGTTCAGCTGATGCTCCTCGATGCGCAGGGTTGTGTACAGCTGCTGCACCAGAAGCTTCACGTCGCTCAGTCGCTCCGCCTCCTCGTGGGCCAACAACTCTGACACGGACAAAGTCAAAGCGCACGACGATTAGCTGTGTGCGATTAAAATAGACTAAAAAGGAAAGCTCTCGGCGCTCACCTCTTCTGGGAGGCCGCACAAGATGCGTGGTGTCATTAATGACCAGCTTGAAGTCGTCCAAGAGCAAAATGTCAATCCCTGTAGAGGAAGCTATCCTCGCGCCATCTACACATCACAGATGAGGGAAAGCCTGTGTAAAAGCTTCGATTGTGTGTATGTGTGTGTGTGTGTGTGTGTGTCCGTATGTTCAGTAAACATAACCAGAAAAATGCTTTCATAGAACACTAGGAGGACACAGGTGTGTTTGGTCATACCTGTGGAATAGATGGCGACTCGGTCGATACCCCGGTCCTCGGCTTGCAGCTGCTGGAGGAAGACGCCCACACTGTCACTGAGGGGCTTCAGGGTGAACTGACAAAGCTCCCTCCGAGACGGAAGCCTCACCGAGATCACCGGCAGGCTGTTCTGATACACCACCGTCACCTCTGACAACACAAACAGGACCTTTACAGCACTCGCAGAATCTCCACCCATGCATCAAAGTATGATGATAGACCAGTGGGCAGGCGTGAATCCAACGGAGGGAGGGAAGCACAACCAGCCAGCATTTCCCAGAGTTATTTTACAAAACTCGCATGTGTCACAGTCGTTAATTACAGTGCCCGCGCCCTTTCACTGACAACCCACAGCTTCTATGGTTGAAAGCCAAATGCATAGGATGATCGAGGATGGAGAATAAACGCAGATCGCCGCTTACTCTGTACGATTTGTTTTAAGAAAGGTTTGCTTCTCATATCTATATACAGTGGAACCTCGAGATACAAAAGCTTCATTACACGAAAAATTCATTTTTTGAAATGAAATGCAAAGGTTTTTTCGCTTCATTTCATGAAAAATTATTCAGCATACGAAAGAAACGGAACTCAATTTCCCATCATGCTCAGTATCATGAGGCTGCTCTTCCTCTCCAGTCCAGGTGGTGGCGGTAATACACCGCCCGCCAAAAAAAGGAAAACAAGAAGAATCCGATGTATTTTAAGTGTAAATAAGTTTAACGTTTCCTGCCATTTATTTTCTGCCGTTTTTATGATTTTCTTTGCCCTCCTCCTCGCTACTTTCGCTTTCGGACATCGCCTCACTCGAAAGGTAAGGTTCCACATTCTCCTATTTCTTTTTATTTTTACATTATATTCTATTATCTACTTCATGTACAGGTATTAACGGTTAGGTTCGGTATATTGAATGATTCAAATGTATTTGCTTCTTATTTCATTCTGGTTTTACCCTTATTATAAAAATTTTATGTGATGTTTTTGTAGAGCTTGGAACGAATTAGGCGATTTACATGTAAAACATTATACCCATTAGCGATGACGAATCCACCTGAGACTTGGCTAAGGGTCCCTCAGGGCAGCTGTAGCCTAATGGCAAGTGAAACGGCTTTGGGACTGCAAGATTGCTGGTTCGAGTCCCTAACCAGTAGGAAAAAAGCGGGAGGGTGGGGTAGATCTCCACCTTCCCTTTTGCCACATTGATAGCTGAGGTGCCTTTGAGCAGGGCACCTAACCACCAACTGCGACCCCAATGTGTGCATTTATGATAGTCTGGGATATAAACAGTTAAACCTACGAGTAGCACTAGAGGGCAGTGTTGAATTAAAGTCCCGTTGCGAGACGAGATGTGCTGCAGGATGATACGCCGTGACACCCAAGTCTTCATGCACACCCGTTCTTCAAACACCTTTGCAGGGATCAATCTTATCAGGATTTCCAGCAGACGGATGCGTTTATCTGGATAAAGCCAGTCATCTTTTTCGATCCTCAACTCAAGAATCTCATCAAGTCTTTCGGCTAATTCACTGGCTGACGTCAAGCTCAATATCCCTGAGGACTGGATGCGGTTACAATTATTTTCTCACACAGAAACAGAGCTCTATGTGTCCCGGTTGCTGCTTGATTAGGAAAAGGATTGAGGGTTTTTTTTTTTTTTTTTTTTTAAAGACACGATCATTCACAGCGTGTTATTTATACATGCTCACTTTTAATCCCTAGTTAACCGAGCAGCCCGAATTGTACAAATAAAAGTGACATTAATTACTCAAAACGGTCAGGTTAACCTTCAACTGAGTGGCTGTTCTTTTTTTTTTTTTTAGCTTGATCTCCTACTTGTCTGGTAGCCTCACTCCTCTGACACAGTGGGAAATAAAACTGGAAGACGACGACTAAATTATCATATTCATAAGGAATTATTTAGTGTCAATAAAACTCCTAAACTCATTGCCGAGCAGATTTATTTCATTCCACTCGGAAATAGGAGCTGGAATAAATCGAGCTCTGTGGAAGTCTGTCTGTCGGTGAGGGGAGCGCTGACGGCATCATCAGCAGGGTTTCGGTGTGCATCATTTTTATGACTGAAGCAGTGTGCTCGCTGCCTTTCAATCCATGCTGGATGTGGCTTTTGTTCATGCTTAATGAGCAGTCATTTTAGAAAATAGTGTCCTTAAGTGCAGACGTCTGAGGAGTAAAACATCACTGCTGTAAAAATTGCTTCATTGAACACAGACACGTTTAGAAGAAGCATCATAGAACGTAAATCTGTCATAATTTAGACCGAACCACCTGCTACACGCACCTCATCAACCCTTTCCTAAAATCCTACTCAATCATGATCTTTATTCCCTTCACGACAAAACATTTTACCGTATTATCCGCACTATAAGGCGCACCTAAAAGCCGTAATTTTCTCAAAACCAGATGGTGCGCCTTATATATGGATCAGTATTGATTAATCATGGCTACCGTAGTCAGGGTGTTATAGTCCAACATAGCCCAAAAACGAAAAGCTGAGGTTCAGTTGACTAAGTGTAATTAAAACCAAAACAACGTGCATAATGAAATTTTTAGTATTTTTATATCAAGAGCGTAATAAGCAAAAAAAGTTATAAAATCGGCGATTTTGCTGACACGTGAGCACGGCCATATTTTATTTGCTGATGGCGTACACTACTGTATTCATTGAAGGTGCACCTTATACTCCAGTGCGCCCTATATATGAAAACAGTTTTCAAATGGGCCATTCATTGGGGGTGCGCCTTATAGTACGGAAAATGCTGTATATCTTTCTTCTGTTTAAAATGGCACCACAAGAAGCCAGTCTTTCAGTCTTTATAGCATTGCTATTAAAATGTACCTCTGAACTCACACACACACACACACACACAAAAAAAAAAGAAAGCACCTATTCTGCAGCACTTTCGGTACGACCCATCTGCTGGAACCAGCTCGGCATTTCCCTCCATCTCAGCAGATGCGAGTAATGCTTTTTTTTTTTTTGCGAGTACGTTGTGACTCATCCCGCCTCCGATGTGCACTTCAAGAAGCTACATGCTTCAATAGAATCCCATCGAATTTGTATCTTCCTTATAAATAGAGCAGAACTACAACCACATGACTACAGTTCACCACAATCTGTCTCACCTCATTAACCAATCCACAGTTTATCGTCTGTTGTTGAATCCTAACCCGGATACTGACAGGGGATGATTCGGTCGGTGGGGATCTAAACTGGAACTCTTACGGTACATTAAATACCTCGCTCGTACAGACAGCTGCTGAAAGCTATCGATAAAAACAAGGACGGATTTTAAAACTGTAAACACTGAGCATGCACAGGGTGGAAAAGGCTTCCATCAGAGCAGAAATTTCATGCTATTTATATATACAGTTTAGGAGCCTGTGCTTTAGCGGTTCAAGTGCTGGGCTCATGATCAGGAGGTCGTGGGTTCGAATCTCCGTGAGACCCCCCACTGTGCTAGGACCACTGGGCAAGGTCTTAACCACAAGTGTGCCTCTATCCACCCAGCAGTATAAATGGGTACCAGTAAAAATACTGGGAAGGGAACCTGCGATGGACCAGCATCCCATCCAGGAGCAGTTGAACTCCTGGTCGCTTCACGCTACAGAAACCGGGGGTGCAATTAAGCTCCTGAGTGGGTGAACATTAAACTCCAGGCTATTACTGTTTGTTGACTGAGTGAGGTGCGTACTGTTAATTAATAATTAGCGAAATTGAAAAGGCAGCAGGATTGGTATGAAAGTTGTTCGTGGAGTGTCTTTGCTTTTCCATCACTATAATTCGCTTAGCATTGTGAATTTACATCCAGGAGATGAGCAGCACTTTAATTCACATCACTCTAATTCACATGCCCAAAATTCATCTAAGGCTGAACACTGAAGTATATACACTACACAGAAACATAGAAAAAAAAAAATAAATAAAAAATCAACGAAAACAAGGACTCTCATAGACAACTGCAGAATGGAATAAGGTCCAGCCCTTCTTGAGATGAGTGGTTTCCAGAGCCCAAGCCATGTGTCGAGGTGAGTCCGACTATATCTAGTCGGTATCTCTCCGCCTCACACACCAGCTCAGTCTCCTTCCCCGCCAGAGAGGTGACATTCCATGTCCCGAGTCAGAGTCTGCCTTCGACTGCCATCCAACTTACACCACACCCGATCCATATAGCCCCTCCCACAGGTGGTGGGTCAATGGGAGGGCGGAACCATGGATCCTTTTCGAGTTGGGCCCGGCTGGGTTCCATGGGCAGAAGCATTGGCAACAAGTCAAATTCTTTTCAGGAGTCCACCAAGGCTGTCCTTTGTCACCGATTCCGTTCATCATTTTTATGGACAGAATTTCTAGGTGCAGCCGAGGGGTTGAGGGGTTCTCGTTTGGTGGCCATCGGATCTCATATCTGCTTCGTGCGGATGTTGTCCTTTCGGTTTCATCAAGCCGGGGCCTCCAGCTCTGATTGGACCTAATCGCAACGGAGTGCAAAACAGCCGGGATGAGAATCAGCACCTCCAAGTCCGAGACCATGGCTCAGCCAGAAAAGGGCGGAATGCACCCTCCTGGTCTGGAATGAGGTTCTGCCCCAAGTAGAGGAGTTCAAGTATCTCGGGGTCTTGTTCACGAGTGAGGGGAGGCTGAAGTGGGAGATCGACAGGCGGATCAGTGCAGCCTCTGTTGTAAAGCGGAGATTGTACCAGCCTGTTGTGGTGAAGAGGGAGCCGAGCCCAATTTACCAGTCGAGCTATGTTCCGACCCTCACCTATGGTTACAAGTTTTGGGTAGCAACCGAAAGAACATGACCACGGATACAAGCTGCTGAAATGAGCTTCCTTCGCAAAGTGGTGGGGCTCTCCCTTAGAGACAGGGTGGGAAGCTCAGCCATTCGATGGGCGTCAGCATCACCCTGACCCTAATTAGGATTCAGCGCTTCAGAAAATGAATGAACGGATTATCACTTTATCATTATTATGAATGGATAATTTGAAAGGTTGATAATGAGCAATTATTTAATGAAGTAAAGTCTGACATGGAGAATTATTTAGATTAAGGGTTTTATCTGGTAGCATCCTCCAAGATTGGAATAATTCTTGAGGTCATGCAAAAGCCAAATTCGAAATTGTTTCATGAACCAATCAAAACATTTTTAACCTAATCAACTTTTTGAATTTTATTTATTTCAACACATAGAATATTAAGAATTATTTGATGGCTTTGCACCAATCAGAAATGAGATAGTATTTTGGATGAATACTAATGTCCATTACCCCAATATCGCAAACCAACCAGATCGCTTTGTTTTTGCTGTCTGGTGCTTCCAGAACTACAGGTTTGGCAGTAAACACCACTAAATATCGGTATGAACACGGTTGCACAGGTCTCATGAGAACTCTGAGCACTTGCAGAAGTGATCCAGGACAGTTTTACCCCATTAATATTTAATGATGTCATGAAATTATGTCACCAGGGTTGCCAGGTTTGTGGTTTTCCTTGTCGAGTTAAATGCAACAGAGACAGTTTCCATGCATGACCTGCCTGCTTTGCATCTCTCACTCAACCTAAGATTTTACATTTCATGTTATGAATTATCCAAGAGACATGTACAAATGATGTTCTGAAGCGCTTTCATCTTGTACTGACCACTACAAGGCGCCGACACTGGAGACTCCTTCCACGGATGTTCCATAAAAGTGCATAAATTTCAACTCCACCTGCTAAACGTGAGGTTTTTATTTGTTAAATAACATCACACGAATGTTTGTTATTAGGCGTAGTTCATGTGTTCTTGTTTTATTGAGAATTGATTGCAAGTTACCTATATTTGTACACAACTCATTTCGATTCTCCATTCTGATTGGTCAATCATACAGCCAGTTATTTTTTTTATATTACGATTTTCTTTAGCTTACCTTTTTTCATATTTACCTTTTGTTTGTGTGTAAAATTACTGGCTCCTGGAATAAATAGCCATGTCATAACTAGAAGAATATACTAAGAATTGTTTGTTACGATAAAATAAACCCCTTTAGAGTGATTCAAGAGCACCCTTGTGATGTGTCGGGATCCAGACCAGGCTTTCAGATTTGTTTAGTGATGTACGCTCTCAGAATTATCTAACTTACTTAGCGACTGAACTAGACCTAAAATAAGAAAGAGAATTCATCAGCTAAATATAAACGAGTAGAAGTTTTCCCACTGGTGGAGGCACCATAAAATTATGGATCTGGTCCAGAAGTGAGGTCAAGTACAAGAACTGGCAACCCTGCTACAGACAATACATCAAGTTTTGAATGGAGTGGTATTAGAGTGGAAGAAGAGTTATGTGTTTTGACCTTCAGCTGAGGACAATCTTAATAACAAATCCCAATTTTTTCATACCTTCTGAAGCAGCAGGGGAACAAAGCAGCCTCTGAGCCTGCCATGAAGGTGTGCCCGTCCAACCCTACGAACACACACAAAATTGAAAAAGCTGATTAGCAGCGAAATGCATTACAAATTACAACTAATGTAGCAGCAGAGGAACAGGTCATCACGAAGAAAATGAGTGTTTTTATACTACTATCAATACAAATATTCCCCAGAGATACACTCAGGCTCTAATTCAAGACAATTCGATTCTCACCTAGGCTAATAGTTCAAGAAATAAACAAATTATTTGCTAGCAATCGATGTTTACATGCTACAGCAATTCTACGAGAGGAAACGCGAGACAGCATGAGAGCTGGATGGGATGGGAAACTCTATTTTGGTGTTACTGATGGCCTCTGGTGAACAGCATCCAGATGGGAACGGCAATGAATAGTGGGAAAGTGTGTCATGTTTTCCATTGAGCTGTACCCACACACAGAGAGAGAGAGAGAGGAAGCCCGAGACACTTACAGTGAAGGAATTTCTGCATTTAATGGCTGGAAATTGCATAGAAGAACATCCAGATAGTTTTCACTGGAGCTTCAGGCTCATTTCTCACCTATTATTTAATTTTCTGAGACGTCTATTTACAACATTTTCTATATAGTTTGTATTGGTTTCATACTGCGTATAACAAAAGACAAAAATAAATGTTGTGGCAAAAGGCAAGGGCAGATATATTCTCATAAAACTTGTTTTAATCTTCGGTCAAAAACATAGCAACCAAAAGGTTAAACAGACGGCGGGTGGTGTCAACGAGTTTATAACACTTTGTTCATCATATCCAATGTGATGAAAAGTTTGCAAATTTTCAATACTTGTGCATAAACACAACCCAAAACATCAGATCTAAATTAGATAGAAGAGAACCAATCCATGAATATCTCGCACTTGATGAAGGAAAATGACCCGATATTGCAAGTGGCAAACGTACGTTAACTTTCAGGGTTAGCGGGGTTTTTCTGGATCAAGTCTATTTACAAAAAGAAAGCTATAAAGGGTACATAAACTTTCAAGCCTCCCAGAAGGACGAATCAGGTGGAATCAGGCTGTAATCGAACCCCAAGAGAGACCACCTGGACGTGGACCCAGAGTGTCTCACTCTGTCACAGAGCGATTGTTTTGGTACTTGCCTGAGTGTAATTGCTGCGTTCTCACCGGCGCAAACAACCTTCACCGAGCTGGTAAACACACCATTGCTTGATTTCACAGGGGATTAAACCCTGTCTGGTATCAGCTGGAATCCTTTTATAGTCGTTGACTGCATTTGAGACAAAGGTCTTAAATGATGCACTGTCTCGGAACTTCTAATTCTTCGAGGTCTAGAAGTACTTTCAAAAGCTTTGTTGACGTGCTTCATGTTAATATCCCGACTACAATTCCATCTGAAGAAAGCACCTCTCTACTGTCAACACTGCTTATATGTCTGTGAAGATTCTCAGTCATCCAGGTCATAGTCTCCACAGCGTGTGGTTTCCTTCTAAGACACCATCTTTCACCCATTTACTGCTCGGTGCTGGAATCTTTACCCAGCCAAACTGCAGCAACAGTAACGACCCTGGCCTAGGTGAAACTAACACCTCTTAGGAAGAGTCCTGAACCACAGAGTATAAATTCTGGTTGCCTACATGAGTTTTTAGAACTGAAGAAGCTCCCTGAATAGGTAGTGAAACGTCTTCAACCAAATTTCCAGTCCAGTTGACAGAAGGAAACCACACGCTTTGAACACTGCTTATAAAAGCAGAAAATCGCCATTGATGAGGAAAAAGCACCTAACCAGCGAGTTGCTTCTGGAACATCAAGGAAAAACCGACAGCATATATCCGTCCGTCCCTCTGGTGTACATGTGCACATGGGAACCCTGTACTCGGGTCACGTGACGTTATTTTTAAATGGTGCCTGTGCTTTTAGGTATTGCCCAAATCTATATATGAAGCATGTTACCATGCCATCAAACTGAATTAACGGAGATACAGCGTGATAAACATAGTGGTTTTAGAGCGCGTGAGTACCACCTGCTCGTCCTCACACAACTTTCCCATGCAACCACATGCCACACTTTGAACAAGCCAATCAAAGCATACAGCAGCCTATAAATACCATCCGGAAAGGTGATAGGATGGTTTACTGACCGCACACAGCCCCTGCACAGAGCTAAATACATTTACTGACCATCAATCACCACACACACACCACTTCACACCTCTGTGAACACCCAAACTGCCGATTAACAGAGTCTGAATCGCCACCACATGCTCAACACAACTGTTTATTTTGTTTGTTTGTTTTAAATCTGGATTTAAACCAATAAAACACTTAATCCTTTGTGCTGTCCATAGAATGCCCTAATCCATGCTTGGAACTGCCTCAGCATATTGTACACGGACTAAACTGCCGGATGGGGAAAAAAGCTGATTCTTAACGTGGGCATGAACCCATTACATATGGCATCATGTATTTGTGACGTGGGCAGTGATTTGTACCAGATTTAAATTCTGGTTTTGTATTTTTCAGTTTAGTTTTGGCACAGTGGTGATTGTACAAGTGTAAGTGTAAGAGGTTACATCAACTCCAATAAAGTCCATATTTATCCTTGCGTTGCCAAAAAAAAAGGCTGTGATTTTAGTGAAACTAGTGTAGTGTCTCAACCAGAAACTCTGAATTTAAAAAGTAGAGGTTTGAATTTGGAAAGTTTAAAGCGCGAGTTTGAATTTATAGTCAAAGTTTTAAAAATTGATGTTTGATTGGTGTTCAAAAGTCCGAATTTCCGTTTGTTGCCTCCCCGCTTGGCGTTACGCGCAGAGGAGGCAGAGATGGTATATGCACTGTGAGCGTCTCACAAACCAACATTCTCGTCCCGTCTCGTCGACAAAAACTCAAACACTTCAGATCATGTTTTCGTCTCCAAAGATCCATTTTTAGTGCGTCAATGTCACGGTGTCGTCATAAAAAAAGTGAGTTAACAAAATCATTTAACCCTAGAATGGTTACCATCTAATTTGCTAATGTGGAAGGTAAACCCGGGAGAATTTTACCCTAAATTAAATAATATGTAATAACATACTTATAA
>JAQNCB010000028.1:6869949-6881759 GCA_030068295.1 Euristhmus nudiceps | reverse complement strand
CTTTCCCTTAACTTTTTCCCTATTTAATAGTGAAACAGTTAAGGGAAAGGCCGCAAGCTCACTACTGACTCCGGTTTAGGACGCGGCCTCTGAAATCTCGCAAGCTGATTGGCCGAGACGATTTTCCCAGCAGAAAAAGAGACGGGGATCCGAATCAGAGTCAGTATTTTCATGAACTAACTTTCCATATTTTTCGATTAATATTTTTAAAAATCCGCGATGCACTGAAGCCGCAGGATATAGCGAGGGAAGACTGTGCTCTTAATTTAAAGCCGGGGGTGCGCTATGTAAAACATTGTAGTGTACAGTGATGTAAACTCAGTGTCACGGTGTCTGAAGGAGACCCTCCTATATCATATGATGACTCAGATCTATTAAACATCACCATGCTACAACATCAAAGAGGTTTTACTACACTGTGTTTTGCAGGAGCTCCAGCCAATCAGTGAGTGAGTGAATGAGAGAAAGGCAGAGCGAGAAAAAGAGTCTCATATCATATTCTAATAGGAAAAAAGAGGAAAAGTGATTCGGGACTGATTGGGTTTGCTGAACAGCGATGAGACTAATGCGCCGCATCGAATTGTTCTCTTACACAAGCAGCTTACAAGAGGGCAAAACAGCCTTGAAGTCAATAATTTGACATTTTTGCCATTTTTAAGGCATTTCCAGTCTTCAGATAATCGTGCTGTCTGGTTATTTACTTTAGAGACTGTGCATTAGCTATACACCCTTTCCTTTTCAATGGGTGAGTAGGGGTTGAAAAAGGAGGGGCATAAACTTCTGTGAACGCTATGTGTCAATCAGCGTATATTGGAAAATGAGCATGGTTTCAAAGAGCTTCTACTCAAGGGCGCCAGCCATTGGAGGAAAGCCTGAAGGTGAAGATAATGTATTTGGTGCTACCTGTTCCCTGGCATCTCATCCTATCTGCTTCCTCAGCAATCTTAAATCAATCACTCATTATCCATGTACACTGAATATAATTCGAACAATCACTGGCACAGGATCAAATAAGCTGTTCCCTGGATAGACATTTATCGCCCACATGCCAGGAGGAAGAAAAAAAAAAAAAATCTACTATATTACAAAAACCAGACGCTTCACCTTGAGCTCATCTTCAGAATGTATTGCAGCTGCTACACTGAGCTTGTTTCAGCCAGAATCGCTTCATTCAGCATCAGGTCAAGATGTGGGGTTACCATGGCCACTGGCCGAGAAAGAGCTCAAATATTTCTCGCATTAACAAGCTGGACAGGACATCCACGCCACAGTAATTTCAAGACACAAAGCTAGCATGATGTGGAAGCTTACTAAAAATCCCACATGCTCCCTCAGCCCTGAACTGATCAGTCATTTGTTCAAACAAAATAACCTAAACCTGTGCTGTTTTCAAGATATGCAGGACAAATCTAATAGGAAGTGACCTTGAAACAAGGTCAACCAGATCCATATACAATCCAACCCTATTCATCTCTAAGGGGAATTCATACACCAACTTTGGTGATCTTGCATTATTTCCTTTCAAGGATATCGCACCAACAAGTCAGACGGACGGACGGACCCCATTTCTATAGCTCCTGCTTCACTGTACTTTTGTGGTGGTGGGAGGTATAAAAGTCTTACAAACATGAGCCTCATTCGATCTACATATCAACACCATGTTCTACAGAATAGACCACCCATTACTGGTGCACTATTCTCACAGTATGCGAGTTTGGTTTTTTTTTGGATTCTCCATAATCTAGTCGTATCCAATTCCCACCCATCAGGTATCATACGACTACCACTGACCAGGGAGGGGCGAAAACTCTATCCGCCCCCTCGTACGAATGAGCTCACAGACACCCATGATTGGCTGGCGATCGCTGTGAGTGACATGGAAGTGAGCGCATGCCGTTCTTGTCTCCCGTGAGAGCTCGGCCAATTAGCTTCCATGGACTCCCGGCCACGAAAGCATTTTTTCAAAATGAAAGATCTTTCAAGATGCCGAGAATTAATACATTTTTATTCACCTGTTGTGCGGCACGGTACCAAATGACCCACAGACCGGTACCGATCCGCGGCCCAGTGGTTGGGGACCTCTGAACTAAAATATGTAGCTGCACCGTGTTGAAAAACAACAATGTTTAATAAAATTACCATTTTATGGATTGAAAAATGGCTCAAAATCCCTAAAATCTAATTTATGGAGTACCGTCAACTGTTTGGTAAATCTGAACATATTAAAAAAAAAAAAAAAAAAAAAAAAAAAGTAAAATCTCATCATTCAAGACTAGCAGCCAATATAAACAGTCACATCAAATAATTCATGGCACCACTGTTGGTTAACAATGAGTAACTGACTCATTTTAAAATAACTTTAGGCACTCAAGCTGTACTGCACCAGTGATGAGCCATCACTCCCTGAAAGAACAACAGTGCCCTTTTTTCTGAGCTTTAAAAATGTACCAGATGGTAAGAACACTTTGACCACACTGAGGCACATGCTCGGCTCCCAGCCGGAATTTTACACAAACACTTGCGGGCTGACTGAGAATGAAAACATCACCGTTTATATTGATTTGTCACAAGGTTTCTCCAGAAACGAGAACTTTCAATGCGGGCTATTCAATCTATCACAATTACAAAGCCTGGGTGTCTTGATGTAATAATGGGCTGATAATGACCAGTGAACTACAGCTTATTTTCCCCCTCTCTCACAAAAACATTAACGGTGGCACTGAGGAAACTCGTATTGAACATGTACAGGCAGCCCTCAGTTACCCCTGAGAAAAGGCTTCAGGTGGAAACTGCAAACAGCATCTTCAAAAGCATTTCAGGTAGGACTTGGATCCGATGGCACTGACCTGGGAAGATAGGGAGGCCCGGGGCTGGCTGAAAAGTGTTGCCCTACCAGAAGACCTCAGGCTATGTCCTCTTCTCACATTCTGGTGGACAAACGGTCCAGTCTCCTACAGAAAAGAAGTCCATATCATAGGGTTAGACGGCTGATCATCATACAGCATGTATGTGCTTGCCAAATATGCGGAATTGTCTCGAATAACTTTACATGCTGCAACATTGCAATTTCCTTTCACTGGAACAAATTTGCCCAAACCTGTCCCAGCATAACAATAAGCACAAAAGGAACTTCACAACACAGTATGTACACAGGCTTCATTCAGTGGGATTTACACTACGGAAATCACCTACTACGAAGTACTCGACTTTAAATGATCGCAGAAAAGGGAGATATGATGCCCTTTCCACTTTTTTCACCCATAAACCCTGTAAGTGTTGAATAGCCATATTAGATGACGTTAGAAAGCCAAATAACGAAGATAGCGCATGTTTGTGTTTTCCCTCTGAGCTGTTTGAAATGGCTGTATACACAAACAAACATTTTATGCATATTAATGCATCATGGTGTGCTAAATACATGGCCTTTCCCCACTGCTCCCCTCAGTTTGCACAGTGGTACCTCCACCCATCCTGGTTTGCTTCCCAGCGTAGTGAACTTGGAGCTTTATTTTGACCAATCAGAGCAGAGTCAGCACAGAGACAGGAAACACCATAAATGGGAGGTGGAAACCCAACAGGCT
The DNA here is from genome assembly GCA_030068295.1 of Euristhmus nudiceps. Taxonomy (NCBI): domain Eukaryota; kingdom Metazoa; phylum Chordata; class Actinopteri; order Siluriformes; family Plotosidae; genus Euristhmus; species Euristhmus nudiceps. The sequence continues at coordinate 6,878,178 of JAQNCB010000028.1, read as the reverse complement.
ATCCAGCATGCATCCAAAATTAGCATTTCAGGGGGACGTAGGGAAGCAACTGCCTGGGGAACGGTGGAGTTTTTTGGATTAAGAATCGTACTGTGATGCTCTACTGGTGTCCGAAACGAAAAGCAAAGGTCTGTCAATGGCTACAATATCTGACCTTATAGAATTCTGTTATGTACATCATTGTTAGCATCAAATGCATTTATGACACAAAAATAAGGCCAACAAAAAAAAAAAACCCTTTGTTTCCAGTAACATTGCAGAATAATTTTTGGTAGGTGGGTCGGTAAAAGTTTTTTTTAAACCCCATCCGCACGCAGCGCGCACCTCCCTTCTTCTCTCTGAGCACCACTGAAATGCAACCCACGAACTTTCCCGCTTGAGACTCTTAAAGAGACAGTGTACCTATAGACACTGAATAACAGTCTGGGTTACAAAAACACATGAAAAAAACTTCAGAGTGGATGGGAAAAAAGTGAGTCGGTCGGGTGACCGGAAACAAAGGCCTTTTTTTTTTTTTTTTTTTTTTTTTTTTTGGCCTAATGTAAATATCAATTTAATAGAATATCCTCTTATGTAACAGAATGCTTTGTGTGTATTTTACGACATAAATTAATACAATTTATTTACTTGCAAGCCCATTTGTGAGCATATTTAGAGCATAATATTAATTTTCATATTATACACTTACTTTAAGCTAGTGTTATGTAGTACTGGTACAGTTATGTCAGAAACCTAAGACAGGCTTTGTTTTCTGCCTTAAAAACTGAAGCTGGGGGAGAAGAAAAATCTGTTCTGAGCTCTTTAGACTCTTTTGGCTCTGTGTGTGTAAGAGAGAACATCATCTTCTCCTTTTGCTCTAACTATAGCAAACACACCAGCTGGGCCCCATCAGACCCAACATTGATGACAATTAAACACGTCCGCAATTAATTAGGCCGAGTGTTTGCGACACAAAAGAAGTGAGAGTTCATACAAGGCAAAAGAGTGATTTAAGGGTGTCTGAAAAACCGAGAGAAAAAGGGAAGCACAGAGACAGGAAAACAGATATGAAGAAATCCTGAGATTACAGGCATCCATCTCGCATACCTACGAGTTTAAACACTGATCAAATCCCAGCTGTCATCTCATTAACTTTGCACAACAGACATGAGCTGCTTGCTCAGAAGTAATATATTTACAAGTCGGAAAATAATCAGTCATGCCTCGATGCATCTACTCAGGGTTGCACAAAATGACCAGCCCAGATACCTTACACAAGCAGGTTTCAGGCGCCAAAAATTTTTTGATTTTCTTGTTATCCTTAGCTGGCCAGAAACCAAGTAGGCTTAACACACAAACAAAAGAAAGAAAATATCCAAGTCCAACTTCCTATTGACGTTTGAAACCCTTCACAGTTGAAGACTTCTGCCAATGATTGGACAAGGTCACACACAGGGCAACATTTTTAAAGATGAAGATAAACACACAGGGAACTCGTATACTAATACACATCAGCACTTGGCAAGCTAACCAACAGTCCATATATTATCAAATGACACTAGCTGTGGTAATGAGAAAGCTCATTCGATTCTAATAATTAGGGTTCCAGGTGACCAAGTCATGACACTGGGCATGGTCGTCTGTCCATCTGAAGCATTTATTCTCAATAATAACACGGATACAATTACACAAAGCTACAGTGGCCACTCTCACAGCAAACCATAAATGGCTGAAAGGAGCAATTGGTACATTTTCTAACTGTTTACAAATCTGTAATATCATTTCATTTTTAAGTTCTTTGTAAAAAAAAAAAAAAAAAAAAAAAAAAAAAAAAAAAAAAGTGACTTGTAATATTGCCATGACAGAGACTGTCGAGTTTTTTTTTGTTATACAGTTCTTTATATAATGGAACCACGAGATACGAAAGCTTGAGTACACGAAAATTTCATTTTACGAAACGATATGCAAAGGTTTTTTTCGCTTCATTTTACGAAAAAATTATTCAGCATACGAAAGAAACGGAACACAACAGTTCACAGAAAATTTTAAAACTCGGCCCTGGCCGCCCTATTGGTCAAGATCTTTCCCATCATGCTCAGTACCATGATCCTGCTCTCCTATTGGTCAGAATCTTTGCCCATCATGCACAGTACCATGATCCTGTTCTTCTATTGGCCAAATCTTTCTCATCAAGCATCAGTCGTGTTTTGTTGGTATCGTGCCAGTACAGTACAGGCATTTTGTTTTGGCATTCGCTATCTTTTTTTTGCATTATGTTCTATTATCTACTTCATGTACAGGTATTAATGGTTAAGTTAGCTATATTGAATGATTCAAATGTATTTGGCTCTCATTTCATTCTGGGTTTACCCTTATTACAAAATTTAAATGTGGTGTTTTTGTTGCGCTTGGAACGAATTAGGCAATTTACATGTAAAACGCGATTCATTATACAAAAAAAAAAAACCATGATACGAAGGCCACGCCGGAACGGATTAATTTCGTATCTCGAGGTACCACTGTATTACCATGGCAGAGACTGTAGTGTTTTTTTGTTATACAGCTCTTTATGTTTTATGGGCTACAAATAGGCTCCACCCCACTGTCACTGTGCTAGTCAGTTTTGTTTTTTTTTTGATAAAAAGGAAAAAAGGCTGAGTTCACAGCAAAAAGCTCTAAAAATGACAAGTTTAGTTGACAAATGATGATAAAAATGACAAATCACCCCCCACCTAAACTAAGATTTCTTGGTATACATTACTGTCAGATACATTGACACAGAAATATATGTTTTAAAACTTCCAGAACTCCAGAGCCTTTAGGTCTAAACTCAAACGGTATCTGCTAAGGCAGGGGCGCAACTAGAATATTTTTTTTTGGTGGGGGACAAAATTTTATTTCCGTGTGGGATCCGTTTGGTATCATGGGAGATGGTTTTTGCTCTACAGATTGGAAGGCTGGATGCTGTGATTATGTTTGCATGGGCTGTTAAACAGCCAGAATTTATACCTTTATAAAAGAAACATAATTATTTTTTAGACAGAGATTTCGGGGGGGTGGGACACTGTGCCAGTGTGCTGAGGCTCCCGACAAAGAAAACACACAAGCTCTAAAATGTACGTAAACCAGTCGACCACCAACACGGACCTATACGCGCGTGTTGAGGCATTGGAAGTAACAGAGTATAAAATGTTGACCCGTGTGGTTAGCATGGCCTCCGACTGCAGGCTCCAATTAACCCAATATTGAAGTAGGTTTTATTTTTCATGGCTTGAGGTTTGTTAAACATGGCTTAGTGATGAAGCGTAACAGCTCTCACAAGATTCTAATGAGCGCCAACACCGGCACATGTGCGAGTCTGCTGTTTGATATTAGAAGGCGTTCTTCGCCTTATCACCATCGCCATGTGCCGGGTGTAGTCCTGAAATATTTTACACAACATACCCAGGCTCAGTTTCTCAATACCACAACTTAATCCATTACGGCAGAAATGCCAACAAAGGAGAAGTAGAAGATCCCTCTGAAAAGCCATACCATTGCTCACCCTCGCTGTTTCTAAGTTCAACTGCACTTTAGCAGCCAAGTGCCATTAAGGGCACAGGAGGATTTCCTTTTAATCTTCTCCCAAGAGGGACAGACCAGGCCACTGCTGATGATTAGCTTGTCATACCCAAAAGATTTGACAAACAAAAGTGCACAAATTTGTTTACTGCTTTCGCAACAGCCATTTTCCAGTCAGTGGAAGTCTTGAGGTCGACATGATATCTATGCTCATTATGCATGTGGCTTAGATTTCAAACTCAAAAGCTGGGCAGTGCTAGTATGTCACAAGAGTTACAAAACATCCAACACCTTTATTTATCTCAACTGATCTTTTTTAGAGCCAAAAAAACAGAAATATAATGTTCTATTAGCCACCACAGGGGGCCAGTGGTGTAGTGATTAGAGCGCTGGGCTCATGATCAGGAGGTCGTGGGTGAGACCCCCATCGTGCTAAGACAAGGTCCTGGGCAAGGTCTGAACCACAAGTGTCCAAATCCACCTGCTGCCTTGTAGGTTATGCCTCTGGTGCAGGCAAAGGCCAAGAGAAGGCACTCTGAAAGTAAACCACTTGATGCCGATTGGCGCCCCTCATGGTGTCAGCCTACGGTCTCCCAATGCCAAGGCATCGGAAGATGCCAACGGTCAGCAGGATTATGGCAATATCGCAGACCTGTGTAGAATTTTAGTGCCAATTTACAGGCATTGAGCTCATTCAGGTCTTACGAAAAAATTATTTTTTTAAGTAATTAGTGGTTCAAGCACAAACTTCTATGTAAATTTCTATAATACTGTACCCGACACAGGAAATCTATGGCCACCATAGTTGGGATTTGGCACGCAAACTCAGCATGGTCTTAAAAGGACAGAGAACAGCCATGGGCAAATATTTAGAGAAGCAGGTTTGGGACTGAAAAGTTGCTCCCAAAACGGCAGGGGAAAAATGCCTAGTGGTTTGGGGGGAGGAGGCTGGCAGCACCTTCCCCCTCCTTCGTCTTCATGGCTGAGATGCCCTTGACAACGCAACTAACCTCTAACTGCTCTTCAAATGCAGCAATGTCACTGTCCTCTACTTTGGGTTGCGTGTGTGCTAATTTTAGATGGGATAAATGCAGAGCCTATGTTCAACGACAGGACTATTACAGTACATATAAAAGTTTTAGGCACTTAAACCCTCTATACTGTAAACAGGTCAAATCTGGACACACAGTTATGCACATTACTCGGAAGTCTAAAAAAAAGTTAATAGCAGAGATACCAAACAGGAAGTGAGTGTGTATTTCAGCAACGCTTTGTTGTAACGCTGTCAAACTTGGCATGTGGGTTTATGAAGCCACTAAGGTTACCAGTGGCTGTTACCAGTGCGGGGCTCATGATCAGGTGATCGTGGGTTCGAATCCCCGGTCAAGGTCTGAGCTGCATGTGTGCCTCTGTGCACCCAGCAGTATAAATGGGAACCAGTCAAAATACTGGGAAGGTACCCTGCGATGGACCAGCGTCCCATCCAGGAGGAGTTGAACTCCTAGTCGCTTCACGCTACAGAAACTGGGGATAAGCACCAGCACTGATGAGCCACTAGGATCGGGTGTAAAAGCCCACAGACTTACCTACCTACCTAAGGTTACCAGGCTCATTTTGATTAACTGTGAGTGAACTAACATGTTCATGGGCACAAGTGCCTTTAACAGCCCTTGAATCCATTCAGTGATCTATTGCCAAGACAGGTTCGGCTTTCGGCCAGCTTTGAGCCAACATGTGAGAAAGGAGAAGCCTCAGACTGACCACAAAACTGAAGGTGTACTGCCCACACGACTCCACGCCTGCGAAACATGGACAGTCTATGAATGCCAAGCCAAAAAGCTAAACCGATTTCACATGACGTCCCTGAAAAAGCTGCAGACGGTTCTCCCTTTAGGCGACTTGCCCAGTACCTACACTATGCTGAAGAGAGCCTAAATCAGATGGGCTGGTCACGTTGTGTGCATGCCCAAAACCGGTCTTTCCAGGAGGCTGCTCTGCAGTGAACCGGCAGAGGGCAAGCGCTCACAGGGTGGTGAGAAAAAGTGCGACAAGGACACACTCAGTGCATCATTGAAAAGCTTTGACATTGCCCGGATACTAGGGAAACAGTAGCGCGAGACCGCCCCACCTGGCGTCACCTTACCAGCAAAGGAGTCTCCTCAAACGAGGAATGCAGCAAGGCAGAGTCTGAAAGAAAGCCAGAGCCACCACCACCACCACCACCACTCTATCTTCCGTGCCAGCAGACCAGTTGTGCCCAGCATGCGGCAGAGCTTTCCGAGCTCACAACAGACTGATCAGCCAAAGCCGGACACACCATACCCAGTCTTCATCGATGTGAAGTCCATAGTCAACAACAACACAATCCATCGTGCTTGGTCCCATAATTGCTACATGAAGCCATTTTCTAGAATTAATTCCAGGGAGCACAAAATTTCATGCAATTCTTTATAATGATGAATGCTACTCAGTAGATGCATGGTGTTAAAAGCTATATTTAACACCCCCTCCCACGCCCTCCCTCCCTTCCCACACACACTCCATTAACTTCGCTAATCTTCCTAAGGTCACGCAGCATTTCAGTACCATTTGATTATTTTCGTATAAGAAACCTGTATGCCACTTTTCCTTTAAGGAGAGTCAGTATGACAGACACACTCCTCAGGTCTGGTATAACATTGAACAGAAGCCTAACCGAGAAGTTAATAAGTGATCTGTATTACGGGTTAGCATGCTAAACAGCCGGTAATGAGACACCCTTTGACACACAAGTTCTGAGCCAATGCATTATTTAACACATCGCTAAATATAGTCAGGACTAAAACAAAACACAAGCCGGTTCAAGGCCTGCATGTGTGTATATCCATGCACGACAAACACATTTAGCACAACTCAGAAGGGACATACGGTACATGAGAAGAGGCAGGGCAAACTGGACGTCAAGAACTTCATGGATGATAACCTACCTGTGTCTGTCCCCAACACACAACAGGACTCAGCGTTGTTTTTTTAAAAAGCGCTTGCAAAGGCGATGATTATGTTGCACATGTCAGAATTGGAAGCTTCAATCTCAGCCACAATATAGAAACCAGAACAAATTGGAGGAAGGAGGTTTGGTTCTCAATTGCGGTTAAAAGCCTGAGCCTGTGAGGTGGTGGTTTCACCTGCTGTGCTCCAAGTTCTTCTCCTTTTTGAACCTGTTGTGTTTTTACTTTCCCTTCTCTGCCTCTTTTTTTACTGCACTTATGTAGATGCAGTAACTGTGCTAAACTATTCACTCCACACACAAAAAAAAGTTTCCTCATGTGTCCTGAAGCTAAAGTAGGAGAGAAAAATGAGAAGTGAGGACTCACGCTCTCCTCTTCTGGTCGTTCTCTCTGAAGAGTACCCACAATGAAAAAGAGATGAGGTTTCCAGAACATTAGGCAACCGCCGACATAATATGAGCAAAATATAGGTTGGCAGTAAGAGTCTGTGCGCATGTATGCGCACACTACATGTGTTCCCACAATGATATACAAGTACAAGACTGTGCACACATACCAAAATCTTCATCCCATGGAGGTCTGGATTCAGAATCACACCCAAAATCAAAGTGGAAAATCAGATCTCAGGCCGATCCAACTTCTGCGGAAATTCCTCAAGACGAGTCAAAATGAGCCTCAGTAGTGTGTGTGGCCTCCACATGCCTGTATGCACTCCCTGCAACCCCTGGGCATACCCCTGATGAGACCACGGGGATCTCGTGGGGGATCTCCTCCCAGACCTGGATCAGAGTTTCAGTCAATTCCTGGTCAGTCTGTGGTGCAACGTGGCGCTGGTGGATGGAACGAGACATGTCACAGATGCGCTCAATCAGATCCCAGTCTGGGGAACGGGCAGGCCAGTCCATAACATGAAGGCACTCAACTGCTGACACGCTTCAGCCACATGAGGCCTATCATTGCCATGCATCAGAAGGAACCCAGAGCTCACGGTCTCTCAATGGGTCTCAGGATCTCATCCCGATACCTAATGGCAGTCAGGGTACCCCTGTCTAGCACAGGGAGGGCTGTACAGCCCGCCAAAGAAATGCCTTACCAGACCATCACTGACCCACCGCCAAACCGGTCATGCTGAAGGATGTTGCAGGCAGCAGAACGTTCTCCACGGCGTCACCAGACTCTGTCACATATGTCACATGTGCTCAGGGTGAACCTGCCCTCATCAATGAAGAGTACAGGGCGCCAATTGCAAATCTGCCAATCTCGATGTTCTCTGGGCACATGCCAGCCGGACGGCACAGCGTTGGGCTGCATGTACAGGCCCCACTTGTGGACTTCAGGCCCCCATACCACCCTCATGGAGTTGGTTTCTGACATGCCTTTAGAGGCCTGTTGGAGGTCACTTTGTAGGGCTCTGGCAGTGCTCCCCCTGTTCCTCCGTGCACAAAGAAGCAGATAACGGTCCTGTTGCTGGGTTGTTGCCCTCCTTCTGCCCCCTCCTGGTGTAATAGCCAGTGTCACGTCACACCAACGACTGTCCAGGAGTTGACTGATGCTCTGACCCAGGTCTGGGAGAAAATCCCTCATCTTCTCATCAGGAGCATGCCCAGGCATTGTAGGGAGTGCACACAGGCACGTGGAGGCCACACACACACACACACACACACACACACACACACACACACACACACACACACACACACAC
>JAQNCB010000028.1:6822007-6833903 GCA_030068295.1 Euristhmus nudiceps | reverse complement strand
TGGCTACTGGACTTTCACTCGGGGCAGATTGGTCCATGCTAACTTGCCTCGTTGTGTTTCTCTTTGAAGCAAAACTTGTATTTCTGGGGTTTATCCACCATTAACTCCAAAAAATGAATTCACGCTTTGTTCACAAATCGTATCACCAATCACTGACGTCCTCTGGCATGGATTTCAGGTGTTTTGTTTTTTTCAGGAAATATTACGGATTCTTCGGGAACTCTGAAAACATGCATCTCATTCCATGTCCTACACCAGGGGTTCAGGCAATTGATTGGTCAATCGGTGTGCTCTTTACAGAGATTGACCAATGGACTGCCTGAAGACTCGAGCCGTCAGGTGTGTTGCTGCTTGGTTGAAAGAAAAACCTGCAGCCACAAGGGCCTTTTGAGTTTGACACCCCTGTACCACACGCATAAAACCGCACATATCCGGTATGACAAGATGGTGTCAAAAAAAAACTTTTACCGACCTACCGACCCAAAATTATTCTGCAATGTTACCGGAAACAAAGGTTTTTTTTTTCTTGGCCTTATCATTTTTAACACTTGAGCCTTGCTCAAGGGCCCAACAGTGGTGATAGTGGGGATTGAACTGCTGATCTTCGGATCAGCAACCCATCGCCTTAACCACAAAGCCACCACTGCCACCTCGAGGTGTGTGTTTGTCTGTAGTTATATGGACCAACAGGCTTTTGTTTTGGCGCACCTTCTGCGTAGTTTTACACTGAGTGGTCGTCTAATTGTATCCAGATCATCAAACTATGATGCATCCCTCTTAATTCAGAACAGGTTTTTTGCTCTTGCTTTATTCTGACTGCATCACTGCATTTGGCTTTCGCCAAGTTTTTTTTTGGTTCCTCACAGGGGGTCCTCCTGCTCCTCCAGCTGGTATATTGTAATTGGCTGCTGTTTCTTTCCAGTTAAACACGACAAAGATCTGCTTTGATGACCACAAAGTTTTTAATAACATCACCAATATCTCACTCTTGTTTGCCCCTGTGTATTCTGTCAAGCACTCATGAACCCCTGCAGCCATAAACGACACCGCAGAAATCTTTATCCCGCTACATTTTTGTTCTGTCCTTTTTCAGCTGAATGAGAGATTAATTTCCATTTGACATGTTCCTAGTGCCCAAGTGTAGCCTTAAGCCTCCCTTGCATTTTGTAAACTGACTGCTGCTGGCAGGGATGTTCAAGGGCTAAAAGCTTCCTCGTGTCTATTTGAACAGGCAACCGATTTGTCAATGCGGTGCCCAGCAGCAGACTGGTGCTTTAATGTGGTGGTGTCACAATTCACTTTACACTGAGTTTCATTCTGCTCATCAACGTTTAACTTTGCCTTTGTCTTGTTGTGTATCTTTTGCAGATCTGTATCATAGCAACTGTTACTCTCTCTGTTGAGTAGATTTATTCCGTATGATAAATTATGCTGAATGGTATTCGCCCTAAACTAGTTTGAAGACTGAGATATCTTTCTTTCCCTCTGATGAGACTCATTTCATTCCTGTGGTGTAAAACCACTGCTCATCAATTTCGCACGAGTGAAAGATCGAGTGTACGAGTAAAAATAATTTCTTTCAAGTGGACAAATGGTGGAGAGAGATTTACCAGATAAACAGAAATGTAAATTCCTGTTTCTAGCACCACAAAGGCAACTGACATGTTTGTTACTGTTGTTTGGTTCCTTGAACTGAACACCTCCACTGGAATGGGAGATCGACCGGAAGTTCGGTGCGGCCTCTGCTGTAAAGCGGAGCTTGTACTGGTCTGTCGCGGTGAAGAGGGAACTGGGCCAGAAGACAAAGTTCGAAATTTACCAGTCGATTTACGTTCCTACCATCAGCAATGGTCACAAGCTTTGGGGAGTGATGTAAAGAACAAGACTGCGGATACAAGTGGCTGAAATGAGCTTTCTTGGCAGGGTAGTGGGGCTCTCCCTTAGAGATAGGGTGAGAAGCTCGGCCACCCAGGAGGAACTCTGAGTAGAACCGCTGTGCCTCTGCGTTGAGGGGAGCCAGTTGAAGTGTCTCAGGCATCTGATTCGAATGCCTCGTGACGCCTCCCTGGTAAGGTGTTACCATATCCAACCGGGATGAAACCCCGGGGTTGACGCAGAACATGCTGGAGGGACAATGCCTCCCAGCTGGTTTGGGAACGTCTTGGTGTCCCCCCCCAAAAGAGCTAGAGGGACATCTGCACCTCACTGCTTTGCCTGGTGCCCCTGTAACCTGACTCTGGATCAAGTGCAAGATGATCATGACAAATCCAGGTTAACATGATGCTGCCTCCGGGGCATTGGGTTTGATGGTGACATTTAAAAGAGGCTCCTGTGTGGCACATTGCCAAGTTTAGCTACTATCATCCTGGAAATCATGAGTTCAAATCCAGGTTAACACACGCAGCCATTCATGGCAAGGCGTTCAAGCTGTTATGTTTATGAACACTTCCCACCTCCCTGTGTATTAAAGTGGTTACTATCTAGTTAAGGGCGTCTGTGACCGCATGCATACAAGGACCGACCCAGAATATACATGCATCGCAATTTGTAAAGATGTGTTTGGCAGCATCACGTTTCACAAAGAGGTGTCTGGTTGGTGGTGGTCAGGTGGTAGGGAGGTAATATTTGATGGATGGGAATTAGGGAAGAAAAAGAGGGGGGAGGTAATCATTTTGCATGGCTAAGCTTTCAGCTTTAAAACCAACAGTGCAGCGATCACATCGAATTACAAGGTTCTACTTGAAATGATGACATGCGGTCCCTGTAAACTGTTCCACAATGTGGTGCATTTCATCACTGCAAGAGTTGCTAGTAAGCCTGGTACAGTCTCCCGCACCTGCACGAACACGTCGTGATGTAAAAAAGCCTGCCAAAAACCTCTCGTCCTCCAGAGAATATCTCCGTAATCCTCCACAGTCACGCGCTGCAGCTCACTCCAATTAACACCGAGTCCCTTCCATCATTCCCTTCTGCTGAATCAGGCACTGGGATTGGGCCGAGGCAATCAGTTAGAGAGTATCGACAGGTGACCGCTTCAGACCCTTCCTTTAATTACCTCTCCACGTCCTGTGACACACTGCTGACTTCAGTGTCTCGGGAAATGAAATTTAGAGATTTGCGATAATAATAAAGTAACACAGAGAGTCTCCTTATTCCCATCGTGTTTCGAAATGATTATTTCGAACGTTTCTTCTAATCAACGGGTCAGATGATCCAGGAAAGAGTTGTTCCTTTGGGAAGAGAGTCGGTTGCTTACAGCAGGACATGGACCCTCATTATTCATTAGTTTTGGAAGAACAACAGCGAGGAGGCCCACAATGCAGTGCACTCACTCATCGCTTCACTATAATGTATAGTCGAAGTTTATCCTTGCTTTTCTTTTAATGAGAGGAAGTATAATAACACGCATGGGAAAGGTGAAGTAGAACGGACCATTCGTTGTTTCTTCCTCATGTTTTCCTTTCCCCTTTCATCTCACAGTGGCTAATTCAGCATCAAAACCTACACCCAGAGTTCTGTAAATCATCTTTGTCTGTTGCAAAACATGGTATATTATCATAAATTGAAGTTTAATGTATGTGCATGTGTTAGTAAGTGAACATTCTTATCAGCCACCTGAACAGCGTTTATTATGTGATCGTAGACTATGTCGAGGAATGAATTAAGGTGTATTCTATGTTATGTCTTGTGTTTCGCTATTCAAGGCATTGAAGATACAGTGGTACCTCGAGATACGAAATTAATCCATTCCGGAGTGGCTTTCGTATCATTATTTTTTCCGAAAATTAATTGCGTTTTACATGTAAATCGCCTAATTCGTTCCAAGCTCTACAAAAACACCACATTACATTTTATAACAAGGGTAAAAGCAGAATGAAATAAGAGCCAAATACATTTGAATCATTCAATATACCGAACCTAACCGTTAATACCTGTAAATGAAGTAGATAATAGAACATAATGCAAAAAAGGGGAAAAAAATAGGAGAATGTGGAACCTTACCTTTCGAGTGAGGCGATGTCCGAAAGCGAAAGTGGCGAGGAGTAGGACAAAGAAAATAATAAAAACGGCAGAAAATAAATGGCAGGAATCATTAAACGTAAGATTCTAATTTTCATCAGATTCTTCTTTTCCTTTTTCTGGCGGTTGACAAACTGACTTAAGGTGTATTACCGCCACCACCTAGACTGGAGTGTGGATCTTGACTCACTTCCCCTTGACTGATGATTGATGAGAAAGATTCGGCCAATAAGACAGCAGGATCATGGTACTGAGCATGATGGGAAAGATTCTAACCAATAGGAGAGCAGGATCATGGTACTGAGCATGTTGGGAAATTGTGTTCCGTTTCTTTCGTATGCTGAATAATTTTTTGTAAAATGAAGCGAAAAAAACCTTTGCATATCGTTTCGTAAAATGAAATTTTCGTGTATTGAAGTTTTTGTATCTCAAGGTTCCACTGTACTTTAAAGAAACTGGGCTGTACTGTATAAGGCAGTTGGATTTTAGTATTCTATCAAACCACCTCTGTGGTGGTGTCTGTGTCTGTTTGACAGCATGTACCGTGTGCGGGCATTGGCAGCCGTGGCAGTTGGGATGGTGCGGTGTTCACGCCGCATGCACACCGGCAGCACACGCACCCCTCAGAATCGCAGACTGCTGCTGGCCGCTTTGGCAGGAGTGACGGGCGTCTCAGCAACAACAGGACTCCTCTGGACACAGTAATAATGCACGATCTTCTACACGTTCTTTATTCCACTGATATGATAACACAGTGTACTTGATATAGGGTCACAGTAACCTATGAACAGGTCCTATGTTTTTGTCCATGTTCGCGTTATTGCATAGAATAAACACTTCCAGTTTTCTCCTGCCGACAGAGTCACATGCAGGAACATATTGGCAGCGGGAATCAGTTTGACATCATATAGAAACGGTTTGGTAGCAAGAAATAATCTAAAGAGTAGCACCGCTCCAGACGGGAGGCACCCAGCTGAGAAGTACCAGCTGCTTGTGTAGCAGCTATTGTCCAGCCGCATTTTAATTATGTTTATATTACTGTATTAATGTCTTATGCTCGAGTGCTCCTGTTTTTATTATTAAATCTTGTTGAGGCAAAAGTGTCTAGTTCATGACGCAAGAATCCATTCAGGTGTTTATTTAGCCTTTCGGAAAAGAAGAGCATGCAAGCAATCACACAAAAAAAAATTGTTCTAAGAGAAAAGTTTCGGACATTGTGTACAGTTCTAGAGTGGCTTGTCTAGTGCCCATTCCACTCTCATTGGTCTATCATGACATCATATCTCAACTTGAACTTGTTCTGATTGGTCCTTCATGACATTGGATACTGATCCCCCCCTCTTTTATTTGTAAATTTAGTTAAGTTGAACCTCTAGAGTGTGTATGTATGTGAGTCGTTATTTCTGTTGTCAAGATTTGTATCCTGATTGGCAGGGCGTATGCCGAGGCAGCTTCATCTGTCAAGCTCGAGGAGGAGCTGCGTGAAGAGGAAGCACGGAAAGACACTGGCGCACAATCGGACAGCGTGGTGGAGTCCGACAGCAGTGACGACGAAGCCGAGGATGACGAGAGCTCAGATGGCAAGAAGAAAAAACAGAGAGTCGGTTTCCGTGACCGTAAGGTAATGAAAAGCACTCAAGTCACTCTGTCACCTGTCCCGAAACTGAAATTTTTAATTTGTTTAGTTTCAATTAGTTTAACAAGTTCAATAGTGGTTCTACTTTTATTTTATTCTGATCCATTTAAAATGTGGTCGAGTTTGTGGGGTAAAATGATTAGAAAGAATTGCGGTGAAGATGACGGCATGTTTAAATTAGATTAGTTTCAAATTCATTGTACATGTATAAATACAGAGTAACGAAGTACAGTTTAGCATCCAATCAGAAGTGTAGAGAGCAGCAAGTGCAATATATAGAGAATGTGCACTATGTACAGCGAGAAGCAGTTATGTACTGATAAGGGCAGTGTAAAAGGTGGGAATAGTCAGGTACAAATTATGTACAAATAAGTTATGTGGGCAGTTGTGTCCACATATGGGCAGTGTACACGGTGGGAATAAATTAGCATTAATTTACATTACAGGAGAAATATATAGATGTTCTATTACTATACAGATGTAATATGGACAAATATACAGATGTGCTGTGTATATACTACCGTAGTTTCTCTCGTTTCAAAAACACTGTACATATATATTGATGTAATATGGATAATATATAGATGTGCTCTATCCATAAATCTACATATATACAGATGTGAAGTGAACAGATATACAATGTGCTATGAGCGTGTATAGAGTGAAAGAGAAGCACTGTGAACAGGCGATAACGATGTGTGCATGTGCATGTATGATATGAATGGTATCGCCGTGGTATATTACGGATGGGAGGGGAAGGTTCAGCAGGGGACGGAGTTCAGTAGGGTGACAGCTGTGGGGAAGAAGCTGTTCCTCAACCTGCTGGTTTTTGTCCAGAGGCTCCTGAAACAGCTTCTGGAAGGGAGGAGCTGAAAGAGTCTGTTGGCAGGATGAGAGGAGTCCTTAAGGGTTCTGTGCGCCCAGCGATCTCTTTTTGTGGACATCTTCAACAGCAGGAAGTGGGGTCCCTGTGATGCATTGGGTGGTTTTCACCACCCGCTGAAGTATCTTGCGGTCAGCAAGACAGCAGATCCCGTTCCAGACTGTAACGCAGTTGGTCAGGATACGTTCTGTAGCGCAGAGGTAGAAGTTACCCAGGATGTCAGCAGACAGGTGGTGGTTCTTCAGTGTCCTCAAGAAGAACGGGCGCTGATGGGCCTTCTTGATCAGGCTGGAGGTGTTGGTTGACCCGGACAGGTTCTCTGAGATGTCGGTCCCCAGGAATTTGAAGCTGGAGAGGCATTCCGCAGCCATTCCGTTGATAAGGACAGGGTCATGAGTGTTCCCCTTTTCCTTCCTGAAGTCCACTATGATCTCCTTGGTCTTGCTGGTGTTCATGAACAGGTTGTTGTCAGCGCACCATGCTGCTTGATGTTTAGGCAGGCGGGTGTGCTTATAACTAGAGTGAAAAATGGAGGATACGGAGCGACATGCAACCCATCAGCCTCATTGGACACCATCATTTGCCATTTGGAATACGTTGAACAGCTGGCACGTGCTCGTCGTTGCTTTCGGGCGGCTGCACGGTGATCATCATTCTGAGACGGACTGTTGGCAGCATTTAGCATCATGCTGTGCAATCAGAATTTCATTATGCAATCGGTCCTAGATTTACAAGGCTCAAAGTGACATCTAGGATTCGGAGCTGAATGAATAGAAGCTGGGACTCCGGAGTAGCTGTGAAATGAACCTGAGTAATAGTCAGTCATCCAGACATGGAGGAAAGGTTTGCTTCTTGTTGTGTTTGCTCTTTAAAGTGCAACAATTAGACACGTAAAACTACGCCATGGATTTTTAATCTTGATACTTTCTGATGTAAACACTTTGTTGATGGATGGAAAAGATCAGAGGTGAATCGGGAGAAATATTCAGGTGAACCTGAAAGCTGATGATGGCCTGCACCTGAATAGATTATTGTGGGAAAGGTGTGTACACAGTCCCAGCCCCACTCTCTGAACCACTACGTGCAATTTGCCGACAATTTGCGACTGCCAGTGCAGTGATTTTCAGTACTGCATTAGTGGTAGGTGCAGCCTACATGTTTTTAGCACTGCTAATAGTATATGGGTGAAGAAATTCATGATTAGAATTGTTTAGAGATATATTAGTATGCATCTTTTAATCAGTGGAACACCAATAAATTATTATTATTATAATAAATTATCAGAATTAGTTTTATTGGCTAAGTATGTGCACACATACAAGGAATTTGACTCCGGTATTATGTTGCTCTCAGTGTACTTGTATATAAAAAAAAAAAAAAAAACAGGGACAAAGACAACTGAACAATAAATTTAAAGAAAATGCAATGCAATTCTAAAATTACATTTTATCTGATATGGGTTAGGATTTTAGCCTGTCACTTGCTGTGGCTGTTCTTGTCTAGCAGGACTTTTAATTTGTAAAGTGTTGCTATAATGGTGCAATTGTTTTAAGAATAATTTTATTGTTCAGCAATATGCAGGTCACCAGGTTAAAATGCTTTATTTTGGAGCAAAGTGGCTCACGGTAACGATCACAAGCCTCAATCGCCTGTTTGTTAGAGACTGATTAAAGCATTAAGCTTTTATGTCCCTTTTCAATGAGAAAGCTTTAACCCTAGAATGGTTACCCTCTAATTTGCTAACGTGGAAGGTAAACCAGGGAGGATTTTACCCTAAATTATAGGTATAATAATAGGTAATAACATATTTATGACATACTCATAACATACTTGTACTCGTGCTGCCAGACATACGAGTTACACAACCACCTCAATTACACCGGGTGAATTCCACCCTGGTAACCATTCTAGGGTTAAGTATGTCTTGCTAATTCTGCACAGGTTGCTAACAAAGTAAAATACAGTCATCTATATAGTCAGCTATATCGCGCTTCAGGTTCTGCGGCTTCAGTTTTTCATCGAAAAATAGGGAGGACGTTCAGGAAAATGCTGCAAGGGGTCACTGCTGACTCGGATTCGGATTCCAAACTCTTCTTCTTCTTCTCATGTTACACAAATGCTGGGAAATTCGTCTCGATCAATCAGGTTGCAAGAGTTCAGGGCCACGTCCCAAACCGGAGTCGGTAGTGACCTTGCGGCCTTTGCCTTAACTTTTTCCCTATTAAATAAGTTTGGGACTCGGCTCCCAAACACATTTCTTACACTTTATTTACATCTATGTAAAATTACACGTATGTATTTTATATTATTTATATTTTATTTACATCTTATGCATTGTTTTTGAATTTTTATTTGTTATTATAAGCATTTGAAGCATTGAATATGTATTTATTGATATGATACACACATATACATGTACGTATACATCAGTCAGGGGGGTTCGATCCTACTTCGCGGAAATTTGGTGTTCGCGTAGGGTCTCGGTCCCCATTAACCGCGAAAAATGAGGGATCCCTGTAATACCTTGATGGATAAAGTTATATTAATATAGAAAATTGTTGACGAATACTCCAGTTTAGAAGCATGCTTGATTTACCCTAATGTGAGACTTGAAGCATCAGCAAGCCTCAGTAGCAGATGGCATCAGTGCCATGATGGCCTCCTGTTGGAGTGTGCCTTTTTTCCTGTAGATCAAACCAGTTCCACACACTCGCGCACACGCACACCTTTTTTGTCCAACTTTCTGACGAGCACATCTGTCTTGTGAATGCTGATTAATGGAGCGTGTAAGCGTGCAGGTTAATTTCCATCCTTCTTGTCACTGACAGCTACCTACTCATCTGTGACCGTTTCTTATTAAGTTAAGCTATAACTAAAATTACAGCCACTAGTAGCCACTGGAGGGGGGTGTTAAGATGTATACATTTATTTTATTTATTAATTGCTGGACATAATAGACATCATTTATTAAGCTAATGTACAAACCAGCACCGATCCATGTGCAAAAATCATCACATGTCCGGCTTCATGCGTAAATCATATCTTGCTGAAAACACTGTGAGAATGATCAGGAGTTGGATGATACCACAGCTCAAAAAAAAAAAAAAAAAACCCAAGCAAACACTGGGAGAGCATGTAAACTCCACCCAGAAACGCCCAGGCTGGGAATTGAACTTGGCCTTCTTGTACTACATATGTTTGGAGGGGATAATTAAAATACTTCACTGTAATAACTACCAATCTTTTTGTGTACAAGTGTCCCTACACCCACTTTTTTGTGTGTGTTCGTTCTGTAAATGTATACGTTTACATAGAACATGTTAACAGTCATACATCATTGTTCCCGGTGCAGGTGATGGAGTATGAGAACCGTATCCGAGCTTATTCAACGCCAGACAAGATCTTCCGCTACTTTGCCACGCTGAAGATCATCGGCGAGCACGGTGACGCTGAGGTGTACATGACACCGCAGGACTTCATCCGCTCCATCACACCGAACGAGAAGCAGCCAGAGAGTGAGTGTTCTGTATGGAAACAAATCAGTCTAAATAATAGAACATAACGCAAAAACAAAAAAAGAAAAAAAAAATCGGAAAATATGGAAACTTACCTTTCGAGTGAGGCGATATCTGAGGAGGAGGGCAAACGGCAGAAAATAAATGGCAGGAAACATTAACACTTAAACTTATTTACACTTAAAATTATTTTTTCTTTTTTAAGTTTCTCATTTTCATCGGATTCGTCTTCTTCCATTCTGAATTGGTGGATCTGTGTTCGATTGCTCATCCTCAGTGGCTCGGATGATGACGGCGAATTTTTAGACACTGAATTTTAGACACTGAATTTTTTTACACTGAAAAAATCGACTTTGAATTTTTAACGCTCGCATTTTTAGTCGTGTATTTTGTGAACATTAAAAAAATGAGTGATTTAAAAAGATGAGGTTCTGAATTCAGATACTTAATTTTGATGCAGAAAAAAATGTAGATAGTTCATTTTGGAGCAAAAAAATATTCAGTTCAATGTATAGTTCTGCGGCTCTCCCAGTTTCGAAGTGCTTCAATAAAGCGACACTGTTTCTTTATCCATGTGAGTCCGGAAGTATGACTTCACTTCACGGCTGTCTTACTGAATAACCTCCTCCTCTTTGGCACCGTTACCCCTTGATGACTGTAACCCAACTACCTCATTTAAGGAAGAATGAACATGCTCTTAACAGCAGGGCATGTGATCACCAGGGCTGAGCCTTCTAAGGTTTCCTCCTGCTGTATCTAGTATCTATTAAACAGAGGTCAAAGCAACTTGACCAGACTTAGCTTCATGTCAAGTCCTTTATACGGTTGACAGAAAGAGTGACAGCAAACAGCTGCTTTCCGCAAAGTTCTCCTCCCTCAGTCAGGTGATTTAATCAGATGGGCAGGCTGAGGGCGACTCACTATCAGGCAGTGGGTAAATAAATTAGTATGTTATTAAGCAGCTCTAAATGTGTGCCACTCGTATATTCTGAGGTGGCAGATGGTATATATCTTCCACCTGTGATCAGCTATAATCATTCTGATTAGTTCAGCTTAAAAATAGCTATTCCTGTAGCATTCCAGTGATTAAAAATTAATGCAAGTAAACAATCAACTACGGGTGACAAGGCACGGGCAAAAGATCTCAGGGATAAAGGTATGGAGAGGCACAAGTCGGGAAATGGATCCAAAAAGAATTGAAAGCTTCATCAATCCCTAGGAGCGGAGTAAAGTCCATAATCGTGACGTGGAAAGTGTTCCCCTACACACGTCATGCTTTCTTTATTTATGCATGACTCAAATGCGCACACTCATAGACGACTAGGTGAATTCCAATCAGGTTTTTTAATAAAGACGTCCTATTTGTAAATATGCTGTTTCCCTCTTACTAAAATTAAATAATACGGGAATCCATCGGTCTGCGTGGGAGAATGAGGATTTTACACCAACTGTCAGTGAGAGAAGGAGAGAGGGGGGAGAGTGTTCGTGTGAAATGCTTGAGCGCTTCTGTTCTTGTTTTTTTTCCTTCCCAGCTAAAAGCCCTGTCAGTGAAATTACCCAACACAGACTTTCTGTCATTATTAGACTTGAGAGACACACCATGGTGCAGATTGCAAGGCTTTTTACTACAGACAACTTTCCCGCAGACTTTAAATTTGATTGAAGAACGATGAAGATTTGCATTTTAAGGTTTTTGAAGGACAGTCCAGAGGGCACTCAAAGCCTCTCAGATGTATTATGCTGACTGCTTATTTCTGAGTTTGTGTGCAGGTTGGCATGGATGAGTGCTATTGCTTTTAACGTATTGATCCCTTAGTGGCCTGACTCTATCAAAGTTCACTT
>JAQNCB010000028.1:6597168-6615440 GCA_030068295.1 Euristhmus nudiceps | reverse complement strand
AGTCGAGGCATTGGACATGCATGTGTGTGGACATAAATGATTATTTACTGGAAAAGATCAGGGATCACTGATGAACCGTATAGTAGAAACGAAGATATAATAACGTTACCGGAATGACTACAAGGAAGGTAAGATTTCAGGCTCATGCCCTAGCTGGTATAAAATTTTACAGCTTTCATAGTGGCTTAATGATGTCCGTTATATTGGCGTTAATATAATGAAATTAACCGGTAACGTTATTATATCTTTGTTTCTACTATACGAGTGCTTTTAGAGGGTGCGGCCTACAAGTAAACAAATGCTAATAGTTTTCACCACCCCACATCCCTCAAGACTTCTGTGATTATTTTGTTTATTTTTTAAGAACAGTGTGTGTGTCTGTAATCATCAGTGGCTATACTCGAGTCTTAACAATACCAGCCTTTATCAAGTTTACTTCAAGCTTATAAACATTAAAAAAGTTATAGAAGCCTAGAATATTTGTAAAAAAAAAACAAAAAAAAAAAACAAGAAACACCTCATTATTTTCCCGGATTTTTCCAGCGTTCAAAATGATAAAGTCCGTTTCCACAACTGACTACAGCACAATGTGCACCTGGCATTGTATTTCCACCGGTAGATTTAAGGCTTAAAGCGAAATTAGAGTTGAATTCTTCAGGACGAAAAGACAGAACGGCATAGACGGGCATGCTGCCAAAGAGTCAATATGGTGGTCGCGAGCTCAGACCGAGGTGTTTTTGCGCATGCGAACTTGAAATGCGCAACCGGTCCATTCATTTGGAACATCTGGTCGCCAACTCATAGATGCGAATTTTCAGTCTGTCAATCATGTGACAGCAGTACATAGTGTCAGAGCCTTAGTTAATGCCCACATCAAATATCAGTGGTAGGATTGTTGGTGCCAGATGGCTGGTTTGATTTATCTCCTGGGACTCAATGATGGAAATGCCTTGTTGTACATTGAAAGTGCATTGAAGAACAGCCAGACTGGTTTGAGATAACAGGAAGCCTATAGTTATAAAAAAAAAAAAAATGCTGTTTATAACTGACAAACAGAAAAGCTTCTCGGAATGCATAACGCATTAGGCCTTTAGGCTGATGGGCTACAGCGGCAGAAGATTGCATCAGGTTCCACGGCTGTCAGCCAGGAACAAGAGTTGCTGATCTCCTGGGATTTTGACGCACAATCGTCTCTGGAGTTTACTCAGAATGGTACTCAGGAAAAAAGGCAGCTCTGAGGATGGAAACAGAAAATGGCCAGACTGGTCCAAATATCTCAAACTGCACAACACACCGCTCCTTGAGTTAGATGGGCTACAGCAGCTGAAAACTACATAGAGTTCCACTTCTCTGAGCCAAGAACAAGAATCTAAGGCTACAATGGGGACAGGCTTAGAAGAATGAGAAAAGTATAGCCAGAAAAAAAACATCTGCTCTGTCATGCAGAAGGTCCGGTTAGAATTTAGTATCCAGAAAGCATGAATGCATGGACCAAGCCTGCCTTGTATCACCAGTTCAGGCTGCTGGTGGTAATGGCATGCTGTGGGGAACAGCATGTACGACAGCAGTTTCTTTGGACACACCGAATCCCTTCACACCAATCAAGCATAATAATTGATTTGCCTATCTGGGTATTGTTCCTGAGAACCTGCAATCCATTGATGGCAAAAATGTACCCATCTGCTTGTGGATATTCCTGTATGATCATGCTCCATGTTATGCACTCATCTCAAGCTGGTTCCATGAACATGACAATGACTTTATTGTATATCACTGGCCTCCCTCGTCTCCAGATCATAACTCGGTAGAGCATCGATGGAACCTGGGAGAAGGTGTATAGGAGGTCTGCAACATCACTGTGTAGTTGAAACAAGTATGTTAGTGTATGCACATACAATACAGTTTATTTATTTATTTTGTCCCTAATTTGCCTTTGCTTGTTGGGACTGTGGTGACCAATGTATCAGTTGCTTTGATAAGAGTCCTCATAGCCCAAGTCTTTCATCTGTTAATGAAGATCATGTCTCGTTTTAGCATCTTTTCTCCATCACTGACTGATTAAATTTGAGCTATCGCATCATATCCTCCTCAACTAACAATATTTAGCAGTAATGGGGCTTTCATGCTAAATTATGGAACTAATCAGTTCAAATCCTTTCTATTTTAACCAGTTTAATCCTCATTATTCTGATTTATATTGCATGTGTGGGTGGTTCTTCAACACATCAGAAACTAGTACACCAGAATGGTGATTTCAGTCCTTTAAGAACACATTTATTGATTTAATATAAAGCACTATGGGTTTTTTTTATATATAATGTATGGATTTCACAATCAGTATACTGCCAGCAGATTTTTTTTGTGTTGGAACATCTTCAAAAATGTATGTTTTATTCATTCAAATGAGTCTTCATCTAATCTAATCGGCATAATTTTACATAGTTAATGTTATCAGTAATTAAAGCTTTTAATGATACCAGGATGGAGATATTTCACTGTGAAGAGGCTGACAAAAGAAAGCTCGAATGCAGTTTCTTTATTTAATCAAGAAATACCATCAGACAGTTCATGCAATGTTTTGTTTGTTTTTGGTCATTTATTTTTTGGCTGAAGCCTCATTTAAATCCAGCAACAATCATTCTCTTAAGAAGTGCTTTAACGAAATTAGCTAAACTAGAACAGCTGGTTTGGAAAGCTTTATAAATAAAATGGAAAGGTACTTCAGAAAACAGTGATTTCTGGGATGTGTGGCATGATGTGATTGTGCCATGTAGGCAGAGCTTAGTGGTTTAAGTTTCCATAACTTAATTCTTTGAGCATAAGAGAAGGTATGTTGACCTATTTTATGGAGTTATCCATGAAATAAAAGTAATAATTTGATGGGGGGGGGAAATGTGTCGAATACTGTTGAATATCCTGTTGTGGTTTTTTTTTTTTTTTTTTTTTTTTTTTTTTTTTTTTTTACATTTTTTATGAATAAAGTATGTATGTTTTTTTTGGTAATTATTAATAATAGCTTAGAAAAAAGTTAACTAGTTTTAATACTGTTTAGTAGTAATAAAAAAAAAGTTCTATTGTACATGTTTTTATTGTTTTGTTCATTCTCATAAATGACCCTGAATTGATTACAGTATAGTGTCTACCATCTTTCGTTACTTTTACAATGGCACAGCACTGATATTCATTGGCCTAAACTATTGATTTATGTGTCCGGGGTTTCTTTACAATGGGTGTTACCTGCTCCTCCAGTGTACGAGATCTGCGTCCTGGCTGCAGAGTGGAGTTTTATGGGCAGTGGCATAGAAGTGAGGGCCTCCCCAGTCATAAATTAGTGATCACACTAATGTTTTTGGTGTAAGTGATCGTTGTGGCCTGCTGGAGGGTGGCTTCCACCCAGAGAGCATTCATTCCACAATACGTCTCTCACTGTCCTAATGGATCAATTTTGGATCTGGCACTATGTAATCCCCATGGAGGTTTATTGATGCAGACACTTATCAGGTTCTTGACAGGCGGTTAACAGAATCAGTAGTAATATTAGCTGGTTTTTGTCTTGAAGTGTCAGTTGCTATGTGTTTGAGACATGAGGTGTGTCATGTGTGATGCAATTGAGCATTTTTTCCCCCCACTTTTGTCTGGTACATAATGCACCACTGGTCCTCCCAGTTTTCTTTTATTTAATTTCAGCCATCTTGTAATCTCATTTGATTCACCTTGTCATTTCTTGTTGCATCCTTATTTTTTAACTACCGGTTGTCCATTGTGTGCTTTCTCAGCAAGGTATTATCATTCTCTCACCCGTAGTAGGGTGTGACCTCACATGCTTGTTTGTGTGGAATGATGCTTCCTCCTCCCCAATTTCTTAACCTTGTCTTTTGTTTATCCACTGGCTGGTAGAAGCTAATCAGCCTGTCTTGAAGAGTACATGGTTCATGGACAAAATCTAATAATATACTTTATGTGACCTATGCATGCACTATCATAATCTTGTGGGTGGGAAAAGAAGTCCTGTGGGTTTAGCCTCCGGCAATCATACAACTGTTACAAGAAAACCGTACAATTATTTGGGCATCAATTGAATCGAAATTCATAAGTCTATCATAACTCAACTGGAGGATATTGTAGGGCAGGGGTGCTCAATCCTGCTCCTGGAGAGGAGGATGGTCAGGTGGGCATGGTTAGGGTTGGAGCGAACATATTCAGGAAGGTAGCTCTCCAGGAGCAGGATTGAGCACCCCTGTTGTAGGGCATCACAACAGAATTCGGTAATGGACCTGACGTTAAAAATTAGCGACATTTTAAATACGTTTTAAACACGATGAAAAGGGTCCACGATGCCTTTTCAACTGCAGATCAGGTGTGTTTCTTATACACCCACAACTAATTCTAGGAATTTGCCAAGTATTCTTGTATGGACCGGTTATGTGAAGTATGTGACAGGAACTTGGGTAACACTTTAATGTTAAGTAACTGGAACATCAAGTTTTGAGAACCCAAACCCAATATGCTCATGACCCTTACAGATATGAATCTAGCCACTGGTAGCACCAAGGTAGCAAGTCTTGATGATTCTCTGGATTCAAACTTAGTAATGTGTATCAGATTCAGGCTTCTTGCAGTACTAACTGAATTACAGGCCGTAGCAGTGGGGATAGGAGAGCAGTTGGGGGGTAGCTCACTTCTCTTGACCAGCACAGATTTTTCCTCCTGCCAGTTCGGATAACGAACCAGCGACATTTTGGGACCAAACCTGCTTCTCCAACCATGAAGACGTGACTTCCCTCTTCGACATGTGCTCCTTTTCAATGACCCAAGTTTGTACTGAGATGATTTCACTCTGCTTATAACCAACTGAATGCTGGTGGAGTGATTTTTATTAATTATTTATAAACAGCAAATTGGCCCAACAGTCAGTCAGTAAGTTCCCTCGGGAGAGTCGTTTTCTTAAAGCTGTTCAGCAGGGCAGTGTCATGACAGCACCATTACCGCCCTTAAACTGCTCATGAATTCCAACCAAATAAAATGGAGCCATCGTTCTGGATGTGATTAGCTTGGCATGTAATTGATGCATCTGTTTATTACTCGTCACGCTGTATGAGATGATCCCAACAAAATCTCCTCCAACTTTTTATCATCTGTGTGATAACATGTCCTATCACTGTCAAATTATACAACGAAGAGTCTCTGAGGATAGATGGCGTGATTCAAGACCATTACTATGTTCTGTTCATCATCAGTCAGCTTGAGTTGATGTATCTGCTCATGGGATTGTAAAAGCAGTCACAAACATTATTTAGTGTGTGCCGCGGTAAAAAGAGATTTTGTGTCCTGACAGTGCTTCGTTTTGTCACAGCTTTAAATGTGATGGTGACACTCCTGAAAGTGTTGCATGTTCCTAGGTTGTCCTGTTTATGTGGAAGTGGTAACACTCTGCAATTTGAATCACACTTTCATAACTTTGTCCAGGAGGAAGACCGGGCCAAGAAATGTATATTGTAACAGCGGCTTGGGCATGCAAATGTTATGTAGCTTTACCTTTTTAAGGATAATATTGTCACAATTGGACACTCCATTTCCAGGACCACTCCAAATTCCCTTGCGATGAAACCAGCATGTTTGATACCCTCATGGAGGGAAGATGTACCTCAGTCCCTACCATCTTACTCCAATGAACAGTGATGGGATTGGCTCTTTTGAATTGCACTTTCATTGTTTCCTGTTCTCCAGACCACGCGACATATTGCACGGCAAAATGCAATGTCAGTTCGTCTCAGAGGAGAGAGCAGAGAGGTGAAACAGAATCTTTTCTCATCTGGAATTGGTTGGTGGACTTCACCTTTAGTCTGTTTAACATGCACAAGCTGTATCTGAGAGGAGACACATCCAAGGCTGGAAAACAATGGTGGCCAGAGACGATGTGTGCACGTTTTCAATTAATCTTAAGGCAGAGAATGTTGAGCGTGCTGAACTTCTGATTATTGCATTTCATGCATTTCCTGACACTTTGTTAGTTGCCAATGGTTCTCAAACAATATCAAAGACCTTTTGAATTAATTTCATTAGTTCTTTCAATGAAGGCTGCCATTATGCCTGTGGAAAGACTGGAAAACACCTGCTGAAAAACTCCAGAGGTAGAAATGCGAGTTGTCAAGATGGGATGTGAATTCTGGCTCTGAAAGCTCCTCAACCTCAATGACTTGACTCAAGTTGATAATTGTTCTCATGTGGAGGTCATACAATATCACGTTTGTCCCAATTATGACGTAGCGGCTAAAACGTCTGCCTCACTGGTCCTGGTTTCGAGTTTTGGGCTCGGTGGGGGCGTTTCTGTGTAGAGTTTGAATGTTCTCTTTGGGCTTGCATGGGTTTCCTCTGGGTACTCCAGTTTCCTCCCACAGTCTAAAGATGTGCACATTTGGCTAGGTGCTTTAAAGCTGTTGTACATTTCCCTGAGCTGTTGAATTAAGTGTTCGTGTGTGTGTTTTTGCCCAGTGATGGGTGATATCCAACTTCAATGGCACACAAACAAATTTCTGACGAAAATGTGAAAAGATTTTCCTTGAAAAATGGACACCAGACCATTTCATTTTCACCCTGTCAGTCAAAAGCTGTTTCTTTCGGGCTATAAACACTCATTACACATTGTATTCTTAATTTTTTAGTCAATGAAAGATCAATTTATGGCGCCCTTTTTTTTTTTTTTTTTTTTTTTTAATTTATTTATTTTTTTTTAAAATCCATCAAATCAGTCCCCAACCCGCTGAAATAATGGCCCAAAGTCACGTAACGTTCATCACCTATTCAACATGTACGTGTGTGTGTGTATATTCTTGGTGAGCATGATCATTTTTGTTCCACAAACATCATATATGACCACTGATGCATCAAAAAGATACCAGATTATATATATTCATGTTTGGCTATCTGTTTCTCTTAATTTATTTAGATTGGATGCAGGATATTGAAATACAGAAGTCATCTGATGGGGCTTTTGGTTGAAATTGCCTTTATAGCATGGGAACTGTCATGGCTTTTCAGTGTTTGGTTTTAAAAAAGGGTTCAGTTAATGATTGAATCTCATTGCAGGAGCCCACATCGAATGCAAATGTTAAAAAAAAAATTCATCCAAGCTCCAAAACAACAACCACATCAGTACATATTGGACACGTTGGTATTTTGCCCCAGTTGCCCTTGCCGTCTCTCCTGACCCTTCCTCCTCTCCGTCAACGGGGGGTAATTAAAAATGATTCCCAGCGAAGGCCCTTCAGGACAGAGGGAGCACCAGACCAACGCTGCCTGTCCGGGGAGACTCGCATCCCCTCCTTCCCTTCTGATGTTGGATGGATTGACTGTCACTTCATTGGGATTGCATTTCTGTTCCTTTTTTGTGTGTTATCTAATAATGGATTGGCCATGCATATATGAGAGAAATTACTTATGCCTGGCTAAATGAAGCAGCCCAGAACTACGGCCATCTGGCTCCTGAAATGTGAGCGAGAGGGGAAGATGCATGGCTGGGGAGTTGGAGAAAATTTCCGTTAGTCCCTGAAATTTGCAAAGCAATTTTTTTTTGTTTGGTGTTGTCGGTCTCAATAAAGGTGACAGGCTGCTCCGATATCATGTTGTGTAATTTGGCAGTTTTCTGACAGGCACTGCTTTCTTCTGATGGAAAATTTCAGGTCATGTTTGTTCGGGTCTCTGCAGAGGCCTTGGCTTGTTCACAATAGATTTCTAGGCATGCCTAATGAATTCTGTGCCTTATGTTCTCCTCGCTTATGAAAGTAATTTGATTAGTGACCTGTTAAGCATGCGTGCTTTGGACCTCTTCATTCGGGTCCGCTGGGTCTCCAGGAATTGGCCCGTGTCTTGGCCGTCCACCTCTGCCCCCTCTGTCACGTTGGCATAGAGCGGAAAGACAAGATGATTAATGGCCTAGCTCTCTGAGCCATTGTCTTCAGTGGGTTGACAGGGACAAAACCACCACCTACCCCCTGTCACATTAGCCCTGCTCCAGGAACATTTGGCTGGGTGGAGTGCGGGTTGTCTGCATTCAAAACGTCGTCATTTTGTCTCTCAGGAAGCTGCAGCAGTGGCTTGGATCCTCTGGCAGAGCATGATGGTCTCTGTTAAACAGGAAGGATGAAATCTATTTCATCCAAATTGGGACCTCACAGGAAATGGCAAGCTTGTCGACGGCCTTTGTCTGTGCAGACAGTGAGAACCACATCTGTCGTAATATTGAGCTTTCGTTTTTATTTTTTTGTTGCATGCCTCCGGCTACTCTGGCACGTGTTTAAAACACAAAGTAATCCTTTTTGTAAAGTGTGAGACCCCCTCTCTGATCAAACCTGTGGTTTTAATCCTGATTACCTCTGGATACCCATCTGAACTGATTTTTGCAGCTCACACCCTGCTGAGCAGACTGTAAATGTTTCATTACCACCCTGTTGCTGTTCGCTCAAAGTCGGGTTTCTCTATAGATAAAAGTATTCCAGCTTATTAATGGGAAATTAGCTTGTGAGACTTCCCTGCAGAGTTTGGAGCGATTGAATAGAGTTCATCTCTTGATTTAAAATGTTTAAAGGATATGCCCTCATTATAATGCAGGGAAATCATTGTCAGAGGCTGAGAAAGAAGGCAAGCTAAAGAGGTTGGGCTGCTGAGCCTTTTTCCCTCACTAAGACATACGACATACTAATGACGGACAGAGCAATTCGACCCGACCGTGACCGCTTTTTCTTTTTCATACCGAGCCTATCGCTTTGACAGAACCACATTGTTGAAGTTAGTCTATGGAAGGAAACTCATTACTGGAGGATGAAATTTTTAGATTGGCAAAAGTTGTGCCCCAACCTTTTTTTACACCATGGACCGGTACAGAAACAACTAAAAAAAAAAAAAAAATACAACTCACCATTCCACTGAATTAGTGGGAATATCTCCAAAGATGCTTTTTTTTTTTTTTTTTTTTTTTCCCCCTCGATGTACCACATCAGGTGACTGAGACAAGTGAGTTTGGGTTTTTTGGATTCTTCCCCATTTTCTCCATAATTTAGTCGTATCCATTTCCCACGTATCAGGTGTCATCCGACCACCACTGGTCAGAGAGGGGCGAAAGCAAGCACATGCCCCCTCCGTGACATGCAACGCTAGCCACCTTTTTGAACTGCGGCGCCATGCATACGTGGAGGCTTTCTAACACTCTGAGAGGGAAACGCTATCTGCTTCCTCGTACGAATGAGCTCACAGACACCCATGATTGGCTGGCTATTGCTGTGAGTGACAGGGAAGTGAGCATATGCCGTTCCTCTCTCCTGTGAGAGCTCGGCCAATTAGCTTCCATGGACTCCCGGCCACGAAAGCCTTTTTTCAAAATAAAAGGTCTTTCAGACGCCGATAATTAATCATTCTTTTTTTATTCACCTGTTGTGCGGCTTGGTAGCAAATGACCCACGGACCGGTACCGGTCCGCGGCTCGGTGGTTGGGGACCACTGGTATAGACGCTTGGCTGTCTGAGCAAAAAGGATCACATAAATATTATTTCTTCATTGAAGTCTTGTATTTGAGTTATTTTGATTGTATATTCATTTCAAATAGACTGGATTTCTGAAGCGGAACACTCGTCACTCAAGTGCTTCTCCTCCCATGATCATGTTCTCACAGAAGCTGCCGCTTCCTTAATCAAACACATCTGAAGTTGTATCACAGTCTCGAATGTGCAAAACACTTTCCCCAGCGTTTCTTCCAACTGCAACTGATTTGAAGAAGTGTTACTCATTCAAGTTGTTTTGAAGTACAGCTTGACTAGAAAGAAGCGATGTGAACCTTTTGGCTTTGTTTTAAAAATAAATAAATAAAATATTTGTCAACGGCGGTATTGATTGCAGGCCTTATTGTTGTAGCTGCATACATGTCCCAAGGTAAAAGTGCTTTATGTGCTCATTTTTCAGCAGTGTATGTTTTGTTGATTGCTTAAGCTTGAGTGTGTGTGTGTGTGTGTGTGTGTGTGTGTGTGTGTGTGTGTGTGTGTGTGTGTATGTGTGTGTTGAAGAGTTTGATTTAAGAAACGATTGCAAGAATGTTTTTCATTTTCTATCACATCTCACACACTTTGGAAACCTTCGATTTCTGTCGAAATATACCTCAGGTGATGGAGCGCCATGTTGGAGCAGATACTACTTTTATATCTTGTACAGGGGCATTCGGGACTCCCTCGGCTCTTTTCGTTTGTTTCTGATATCGCTGAGGCTCCCATATCGGCTCTCAGGCTCGCTGTGTTGTTTATAGATTAATAAAGTAGCTTCGTATTAAGCTACCTCAGGCAATGTGATGTCCTCTTGATTTTTTTTTTTTTTTATTTAATTTTTTATTTATTTATTTATTTTTTAAATGTCAAACATCTATATTTGTGCACTGAAAGCCAAAAGAATGTGAGTTATGTTGCGCTACGTCCTTGTTTAGTTGGATACAAGCAACTACTTGACTTGAGGCTATATTTGAGTTGCGGAAACTGCCGGAAGTAGCTCGAGGGAGTACGGAATGCGTCCCACTACGGAGTTGAGTTCTTAAATCTGATTGGCCAGTAGGTGCGTGTTCACCCCCGATCTTCTTGCATGGCTTGGATTGGAATTCCTGTCTGGTGTTGTTTCTTTTGTAACATCTCGTATGCAAGAAATAAAACTGTATCTCTGCATTTAGAAGTGGTAGTCTGTAGTATTTTTCCAGAGTCCAGTCAGCAAAATATGTTAAGCAGGTTAACAATGTGCCATCGTACTTGCATGGCATATTACCCAAAAATAACCAGTGACCTTTAGGTCACGAAGACCATGTCTCCAATTAAGCCACAGTTTCCCAAAAGCTTGCGGGAATTCCCGAGGCATTTGAAATTAATCACGTTAAAATGTCGGGAAGTTGGATAGAAAAAAAACGAGCCGAGTAAGTGAAAGTTTTCACCAAACCAAAAGAGTCCAACTTCAGACCCCGTGTAATATCCAGCTTGTCCCTGCTCGAATGATCTCATTGTTGAAATGCCCTTCATTTTTATGCTTGACACAGAACAACTGTTTGTGTAAGTGAATGCTTGTGGATCAGTGTGTATGGCAGGTTTACTGAGAAAATCAGGGTAAGGAGACAGCTGTCACTAAGCCATGTGTGTCAGGCTCTGCAGGCACTGTTGTAGTGTTTGTCATTTGGGTCAAGCAGTCACAGACGAAGCTTAAGCAACATAGAGTTTTGTATTAAAATGTGTTGTATTATTTCTTTGGATTCATTGAATCCTACCAAAATTGGATTGCAGTTTGTGGGTTTTTTCCACCCTCAAAGTTGAGTGCTGTCTGTCTGATTTCTTGTCAAACTGAAGCTTGATTCTTGATTTGAGCCAGTGCAGCAGGGAAAAGCTCTGTCTTGGATCAGTGAGCATGTGAGACCGTTATACTTCAGTCGTTCTTCGCCTCACAAACCTGAAGTGTCCCTGTAATATCGCCAGTAACCATGAAGTTGGAACATTTGTCGTTTAATCACCTAGAAACGTCATGAAAACTTGAGCTCTTGCCAAACTGATTTTTGGAAAGCCCAGATGAAGTGAAAAGAGGTTCGATGCTTGAAGCAATCACAAACTAAAGTTTAGTGTTGCAACAGAAGAGGAGAAGGCAGTGTTAACTCGTGCCAGGGTTTTCAAACTTTTTGCAGCTGGGGGCCTTTTTAACTGGAAAATAATAGCTTGCACAATGCCGGGTTATGATTTGCTGTACTGTAGTAAAAGATGCCGGTAAATTTGGTCCTTGAAGTTACTGAATTGTTGTGACAAACCTTTTCACCATATTCAGTTTTCATCACCTGTCACTTCCCACCCAGCAGCTCTTCCCAATCACACTACAGCGACCAAATGAGCAGGGTTCGGATGAAAACGTGCTTGCCCCGAACCACACGCAAAGCCGGCTACACCTGTCACGACTGTTTTCAATCTGTTACATCATGGAAAAAGGGCCGTCTACCCTCTTTTACATAACATACAACCGTGATTGGCTGTTGTTGCTTTGATTGACGGAAATCACAGACGAACATTAATGCCACCCTTTTCTTCATGAGAAAGTCACCCTGAGTGTGTTTCTAGTGCGTGTGTTGACGACGGTATCCGTGGTCAGATCATGATTCGGATAGAAGAAGCACAGGGAACCAGTTCGCCCATCAGGCCAGACCTGTTTTGGCTGTATTACAATGGAATATACAGTTGAATAAGAGACCGCATTAGGGGAATATTAACCGTAATTAATTTCTCCCTTATTAAATGTTATCCTTTAGATCAGTTTCTTTCCTCCCCTCATTTCCTCGTCCTGATTAACTCCGTGTGCATAGTGTGTTGAAGGTGTGCACATGGTCTGGAGTCTTATCAAGGGGCTTGCTGATGGGGGGTGGTTGTTGTTGTTTAACAGATTTATAAATGACCACGGGATCCTCTCCGCATGCAGAGAACACTGAGGAAGTGAAGCTTGAGGAAGGATTGTATAAGTACTTAATAATCATCTTCCTGGCATGATCAGACACTTTCTTAATGATGTCTTTGATTTATCTACTTCTTTATTTGGGGCAAGCAGTAAATAAAAAAAAAAGAAAGAGTCTTGCTTTTTAAAGGCAGGATGCCTACTGGGTCCCTCTAAATTAATTTTAGAAGTTGAACAAGCACAAATGTTTTTCCGAAAGCTACATTCTTTTATGCTTGGTCTGAAGGCCACAACTGCAGCTGCAGAGTGTTTTAGCCCTTTAAAAAAAGGCGCACCTTCTACTATGCCAAGTGGTTTCATGACTTTTCCGATCATGCTTGCAATTAAATCCTCGCATGGGCGCTTAGCTAGCATGAAGTTTGCCAATTCTTGCTTGGCGAGATCCATTGCTGGACGATGCATTTTAGAAATGGTACATTCGTATTACTGTTATTCAGCTCGAATATGTTGTTGTACATGAGTAGACTGAATTGCATTATGGCTGCCTTGCTCATGCTTCGCTCGAATAACCCACAGCAGATTTTAACATAATTTATGGAGATGTTGGCATAAATCTAAATAAAAATATGAAGAATGAGTGCTGTGTAAATAATTCATGATTTTGGAAGTTTGATTCTTCTTGTATCATACAAATGTCTGAAGTACTACAGTTTTTTTGCTATTAATAAATAATCTTTTATGGTTTTAATAATTTTATAGTTAAATATAGTTTAGTGGAATATCCAGAAAATAAGTTGTGGGCCTTTTCACAGTCTTCTAGAGCGATGTGGTACATAAATGGAGGGTTACTGTTCCACAGTCCTGATATATTGTGTAAAATTTTATGTATGAATAAATACACAGTAGTATGGAGTACCCTCAAATAAAAAAAAATCTATCAGCTTGTCTTGAAAATCTACACGGAAGTTAAATTTTGGAGTAATTTGAGTTTCTCAATATTCCAACTGAAATAATGTTGTTCAACTAAATCATGCATTGGTGGCAATCTCTGATTTGTTCTGCACAAGGCAGATCTGAACACAGGCGAGAAAGTGTCCGTCCATAACGTCCACTCCGAATTTTCTGTCTCTTGTGATAAATAAATGAATCTTTTTCCAATCTGATGAACTTTTTATAAAGTACATCTAGGTGTGTAACTGTAGAACAAAACATCTCTGAACCAGATTCTGAAATGTTGATTACACGAGCATGTGAAAATGTGTCCGTCCAAAAGTGTCCACTCCGAAATCTAGCTTTATGCCGTCAGTAAATAAATAAAAAAAAAGATTCTTCCACCAATCAAAACTCGCCAACAATCTCCATTTGCTACATATTTTATATAATATACATATAGAATGGAACTGATTTTGAAATCTTACTACTATTGACAATTATATATTTTTAAAGGCATTTTCTTGTTTTTGGACATGCATACTTTTGAAAGCCACAACTTCCAAGAAAATAACATTTATAGCCAAAATTCAAAAAGGATTTAAAACCCTGAATATTTACTAAAATTACTACTTGCAAAAACAACAAATTAAAAACCTTTTATTTTTGACCCCTTTGGGACCGGTTGCTCTAAGAAACTGTGAAGATGCCCTTATAGACGCTATAAACAGCCGTCCTTCATCAAACTCTATTGTCTTCTTTCAAGATTGGAAAGAAAAGAGAATTTAAAGAATGACTAAGAATAATATAAAGGCCTTTGCGTTGAGAAATCACAGACTTTACTCTGGTGAAAAACATACTGATCTTATTTCTAATTGTTAAACATCCACTATCAAGGATTATATATTTTTTCCTTGTGAACAGCATGGCTCGATTCTGTTGATCATTAGGTTTGGGAGATGTGATGTGACTGTCATACATGAATTAGCTGTTTGTAGAGAAGAGACAATGAATTGGAACAAACGCATTAAAGTAAACATGCAAACCAGCACCTTGAGATTTGAGAATCAAAACGTCCTGTTGTATCAAACCATGAATAGAGTTATTACTGTTATCTTTCAGCTCTTTGGTGAAATGGTGAAAAGTAAGTGTAAAATGCAAGAAAAAGACCCATGTGCTGAACATGGCTATGCTGTAGATGCAGTAAAGCTGGAGAAAAATATCCTTTGACCTTAATGTTTGACTTTGGCGTTAAGCAAAGAATTAATTTTAGCCCTCAGTCTCAAGTCTGAACATGTGAAGGTGACCCTTTGCTCTCCATTGGCAGGGAACTTGATAGGCCTCCTTTAAACGCAGGCGTGGTGCCCGTGCGAGTGTCATGGTGTGTGATTAGTGACACGGCGCCGAGTGATGCGCTGTGGCTGGCCTCAGCTGGCCCTGTGGGAGCTGGAACTAAATGGGACGGAGGCTCCTGCTTTCTACCATCTGTGTCAAGCACATGAGTATACAAGCGGCAGTCCATGCAGGATCGATGGCTTGCATAGAAAAAAATGTATGAACTTTTTTGGTGTTCTACAGCTGAGGCTGCTTGAGTCAGTTGCGTTTGGGTTGTTCAGGTAACCCTGACCTCTGTCTCATTCCTGGAACAACACTTTAATTACATTTGATGACGTTTGAAAGAGTATTTCGGTGATGCTTTTTCCGAAGCCAGGGATATTGTACCAAAACATAGAACCAGAATGAAATAAGAGCCAAAATACATTTGCATTCAGTATACCGAACCTAACCGTTACCACATGTAAATGAAGTAGATAATGGAACATAATACAAAAATAAATAATAGGAGAATGTGGAACCTTACCTTTTGAGTGAGGCGATGTCTGAAAGCAAAAGTGGCCAGGAGGAGGAGGGCAAAGAAAATAATAAAAACGGCAGAAAATAAATGGCAGGAAACATTAAATTTATTTACACTTAAAACACATCGGATTCTTCTTGTTTTCCTTTTTTTGGCGATGTATTACCGCCACCACCTGGACTGGAGAGGAATAGCAGGAAATGGTACTGAGCATGATGGGAAATTGAGTTCCGTTTCTTTCGTATGCTCAATTTTTTTCTCAATTAAAATGAAGCTAAAAAACCTTTGCATATCATTTCGTTAAATGAATTTTACGTGTACTGAAGCTTTCATATGTCGAGGTACCACTGGATACAGAATGACTAAAATGAAACGCACATGATTCTCTGTAACTCGGAGTTTCGTGCTTGCGCACTCATCAGACAGAGTTAATGTAATAATAATATTATATATATGTGTATGTGTGCATATATACATGTACACATGCGTCTGATTGAGTGAGAGAGTGACGCGTGTGTCTTTTACAAGAGGACAAACACAGAGGACATGATGTAAAAACCCAGTCCATGTGGCATCAAGTCTTATTCAAGCTTGTTGTTGTTTTGTGACTAAATAATTATCCTAACACGAAACCTCAAAATGTTTACTCCTGAGTTGATTCTGACTGGTACAAATATGCAGTTATGACCACAGTGAGGTTGGTTGTGTCTGTGTAACTGAACTGCATGTGAATGAACTTGACATTTCACCTCTAGCTTCTGACAGGGAGGAATACTAACCGAGTGGAAACCAGGTATAGATCTGATCTGATAGAGAGCCGAGCTCACAGACACTGTGGAATACCAATGTATGTTTGACTTGCACAGGACCTTTCAGAGGAAAAGTAATGATTCCCAAATTCCTGGACAAACGTATCTGTCGGTCGATAGAGCTTCAGGGTGGACGCCTAAAGGGCAGAATCAGACAAATCTCCATTTAAACCTGTTTTGTAGGATGTGAATGAAATGCCTCTCCACCTGGAAAGTCAATTAAACAGACGTATTCATAACATATGATGCAATCCATCACATTATGATGCTAATCGTTGTTCATAGGCATCAGTCGCCGTTGCTTGTTATTGCTTTAACAGATGCTACCTTGAATGAGCGCAGCGTTTTTGGATACAGCTTCAAAATTGTTATTTCCGCTGTGGCTGTGTGCCATTGTGATAGTTTTCCTGCCTTCACGGGGACACCGATGTTAATTTGCACTAATGTCAGACAATTTTAAGGGGAGATGGATGTATGGACATGCTGGGAGGCTGTCAAGCAAAAAATTGGGCTTATTAAAATGACGGCAGAAGTGTTTGTGGCCTCTGTGCCTCGGTTTGCTATGTGCAGATAACTCCTGGTATTTTTGTGGAGAGTGGAATTTTTTTTTTTTTTTTTTTTTTTTTTTTTTTTTTTTTTGAAACCTGGATGAGCGATGGAGTGAAAGTGAAAAAGAAATGGTGTGTGACCGAGAGAGCGATGGAAGAACACGCCAAAGTTTAAAAGAGTAAGGGGGACGGTGATGAAAAGAGAAGAAAGAAAGAAATGGAATGTAATGTGGGGTGCAGGACTGAAGACAAGACAAGATGAGGAGACGCTGTCGGGCCAAAATGAAAGATGGAGTGTTGCATTGAGGGTGGGTGGAGGAATGAAGAAACAATAAGCGCAGTGGAAAAAAATACAGAAAGTTCATATAAACGTGTTGATTTTTTTTAATTGGACTTCGGCCTGCATCGGTAATCTTCATTCTGTTCAAACGCTGCTCTTTTCATGTCGGTCAGATCTGGACTGCCGCTGTCACTTCAAGGCGTATCTAAGTATTGTTGTGGTTGCCATACTGTGTAGTGGAAGATTACAGAAAAAGGCTTCTGGACTTTTTCTCCTTGCATTTGGTTTGTGTTGGTCCTGTCTGCAGGGAGAAAGTGTGAGCAGACTGATGAGGCTGGTGAGAGAGCCAAGCGATCCATGTTTCTTTTTAGTGTCACCGTTTCCAACCTATGGAAACACACATGCACTCGGCACACACCCTCTCCGTCTTGCCCCACACAGGCGTCTGCACTCTATCCTGCTTCGATCACTCTGGAAAATACATGCAGTCATACTTCTCTCTCTTTCTCTCTCTTGCAGACACACACACACACGCTTTTTGGCAAAAGAGAATGTGATTAGTCTCTGGGCTTTTTTTCTGGCCTCAGATTGTACTTGGCTCCTAGAAACCATGCATTGAGGGAGCTTTGGCTTTGATGTGCAAGATGTCTTGGACAGAACAGAAGATGCGAAGGGAGAAAGCAAAGCAAATGGCTCATTAGGAGGTTTGCTATTTTATTCAGGAAAATATGAAACTGTGTCGAATAGCTGCAAGGAAACCTCAGGCCACACGTCGTAAACACGTACATCATGTTGAAAGGTGAAATCTAATAAGCTGATCATTTGTGAAATTATACTGCCCAACAAGTCTTTGGAAAGTCACTTTTATAACTAGCTCATTAATAGTTTCAAGGCTGCTGCATTAGCTACCAATCAGACCAGCTGCTCTTCATCAGGAGGGTGATGAGTTCTGGATAAAGTGTACAGCATTTCAAAGTGTAGGGTTTTTTATTTTTATTTATTTATTTATTTTTTGTATCATGAATAAATTTGGAAAAATAGCGTGTGTGTGTGCGCGTGTGTAATTAAATTTAAGTCTATAAATATAAACAGAGTGTTTCAATGTGTATGTAACTAAAAGAGAACTAGTATGCAAATAAAACTTTCAACAGACAGCAAAAAGTGTATTCGTCATGAATAATAAATGCCTATGAAAAATGAAGGTAATTATAGAATTATAGAAAGAAAGGTAATTATAGAATTAATAGAAAGATGATTGAGAGAAGATAACAGCAAGTCAATGATGTGAATGTAACAAGAATTAAAATGAAAATATAGATTTTCGATAAACAGTGAAGTGTGTGTGTGTG
The DNA here is from genome assembly GCA_030068295.1 of Euristhmus nudiceps. Taxonomy (NCBI): domain Eukaryota; kingdom Metazoa; phylum Chordata; class Actinopteri; order Siluriformes; family Plotosidae; genus Euristhmus; species Euristhmus nudiceps. Next base: position 6,597,228 of record JAQNCB010000028.1, on the reverse strand, counting down.
TGTGTGTGTGTGTGTGTGTGTGTGTGTGTGTGTGTGTATATATATATATCTCTGTATATA
>JAQNCB010000028.1:6577854-6591216 GCA_030068295.1 Euristhmus nudiceps | reverse complement strand
ACACACACACACACACACACACACACACACACACACACGTGTGTGTGTGTATATATGTGTGTGTGTGTGTATGTAATGTATATAAAATCACATTATTATCAGTATTGATACTTAGAGTTGCTTATATATAAGCAACTGCAAGTACTACTACTGATCATGTCTATAATGTGATTAATCCTGCAAAAGTCTATAAAATAAGTTTGCAAATTTAATTTATATTTGTAATATACTTATGAGCGATCCTTAATCTGTGATTTTATTCATTTTTATTTCTCATAAAAGTTATTGAAAAGGCATTTTCTCATATTCTCAGCTGCACTGCCATCACGATCAGAAAATAAGAGGGCAGTGAATTCACTGAACGGATTTTATTTAACTGTAGAATTCGGTGTCGTCCAAGTACTGACCTCTTTTAAAAACATGCAGTGGTTTAATACGTGACTACCGAGACCTGGATCTAGTTCTTCTTTCAGCTTGCATAGAGTGATGAGAAGTACAGTTTGTGCTTGGTACCGAATTAGACGAGAACTGCGTTGGAAAGAAGTGCAGAGGAACAAAGAAAAGTCAGAATCTCCCTCGAGCAGTCGTCTCCATAGGCAGTGTTGCTATTCAAGTTAAAAAGTGCTGTTATGAAGAAATGTCATTTTCATTTGCAGTGCAAATAGAGATCAGGAAAAGTAATTCAGGTACAAGTGACACCTCACGCTCGACTCAATGAATGTTCCATTCTAATAATTACAGTTTTGTGTCTCGATGCCAGATGTGCCAGGCAAGAAATATTATTAGGGCTCAAGCTTTTGCAGCTGACGGAGGTGTGATCTAAGTGAATATACACCTTGCCTTAGTTTCTTTTATGCTCAGGGACCTACAAACGCAGAGGTGCATTAATGGCAATAAAAAGTTCGACCATTAGTTGAAAACCCATTAAATTTATTTATTTATTTATTTTTTTAACCCCCAAGCGCATGTAACATGGTAGCTCCCATGTTCAGACCACAAGTCACTTTATTACTATGATACATATTTTCAATCTATTTTTTTATGAGCATAGACAGCTTACATGGGCATCTTCCATCATTTATTTAATTCAATAAGAACAAATCCTTGTAGCATTGGAATAATTTACTAAGCGCAAAACCCTGTCTCTATCTCACTCCCAGGCGCACAACCAGATTCACACACAGTCTGGATTTTGTGTTAGCAAAAGGTATGAGGCAGTGATGTGGGCACAAGGAAATTTCCGTGATGTCATCTCGGTGACGATCGCCTGAACGCCTTGAAATTATGCCCGGTAACTTTTCTGAGGATCCAATGGTGCCGTTATATGCAATGCCTTCCAAAACTATTGTAGCTTAGATTTAAGAGGACTACGAAAACAAATACAAAAAAAAAGTTTGGAAACATGCTGTCTATCATATTTCATATTCTCTCGATACAAGCGCAGAAGGGTAGGTACATCAGAACTACATCGTTGACAGTGGTTTTGATTTGACATAAAAGTTTTATGACATGGATTTTAATTGAATTAAGATTGAGCACTGTGTTTACCAGAACCCACCTTTTTTTTCTTTTTTATAAAGTTTCTGTAAAAATTGTTCAGAGTACTGATGATATGGTGCTATTTTGAGTACCAGGATTGAAAACTTCTATGTCTGAGAACAATTTAGTGTTTGTCTTTGTCAAACAAATACACGTTCATTCAAGAAATGAACATTTAACCCTAGAACGGTTACCAGGGTGGAATTCACCCGGTGTAATTGAGGTGGTTGTGTAACTCGTCCTAGTGTAGTATGTCAAAGTATGTTATTACATATTATTTAATTTCGGGTAAAATTCTTCCGGGTTTACCTTCCACGTTAGCAAACTAGAGGGTAACCATTCTAGGGTTAAATACAAACTTCATACAAAACAAAAAAGATTTATGACAGATGGCACAGTTGCCCTCACAGCAAGAAGGTCCCGGGCTCAGCAAGGGCTTCCTCCAGGTTTCCTCCCACAGTCCAATGACATGCACAGTCGGCTAATTGACTCTTTTTTTTTTCTAACTTCCCCTGGTTGTGAGTGTGAATGGTTGTGTATGTGATGGACTGACGAGCTGTTTCGGGAGCAATCCCCCTTCTCCAGAGTCGACCCTGCGACCCTTGTAGGATTAAGTGGTTCAGCCAATAAATATGAATGAATTTTATGACGGAAGAAAAGCTTGCTGTCATAGGAACAAAATTAGCGTCCAATAATTGCCATTTTGTTTAGTTGATAAAATTATAAGGTGCACTGTTGATATTTAACATGTTGGTCGTACATATTTTGCAGAAGTGTGTACCGTTTGTTTCTCTGTGTAATATTCTGTAATGTAATATCTCCGTCATGTTCACTAAGATCAAAGAAATCCTCAAACGCAAGTGCGTCTGCTGGTAATGTATGAGAGTTCTAAGACTACCTGTCATGTTTGAGCTGTAGAACAGTGGTGGGGATCAGTTGTCCTGCTGAACTATATGTGAACCATGAAACACGGTGTAAGCTCATGAGGCATTTTATTTGAAGTTCTGCGATTGTCGGCGTTTGGTGCATACTTAAAGTTTGGAACTAATTTGGTGCCTAAAGCAACTCATTTGAACTGTAATTAATGCTCGCTGAATGTGTGTGTGTACATTCAGCCATATGCTCACAGCTGAGATTGTGTGTAAATGTGAATGGTACTTTGTGCGTGGTGTGACTGGTGCAGTGACAGGCAGCCCCAGTAGAGCTCATGTCACTTTCCGTATATACTGGATGGTTATTAAACACATCTCCCTTTGTGGTTGGCAGTCATGTGAAACCCTGCTCCACACTGTGCCTCATTTAACTCCTTCATGATTAGCCACGCAAATGATCTCCTTCAAACACCCCACACACACACACGCTCACTCATCATGTAAATGCATGCAAAAGAAGCAGAGGCTGCCGAATTGTTTTTGTCCACTTTTATTTTGCAATATGACCAATAGTTTATCATATTCAAGTGTGTATGAAAAAGTTAACTCACCGATTTATTCTTTTTAAAAAGCTAAATACAAGAAGCATTGTATCAAGGCACATACAAGACTGGCCAAAGGGCATATATGCACTTTGGTCTTCAGTTGGTAAAGAACAATTTTAACTTTCAGGTGTCGCAACGTAAAAGTGGCTTGAACTTTGGGGGAAAAAAAATACAGATGATTATTATAAACAAAAATAGTTCACACTTGTATTCAAAGTAAAAAAACAAAACAAAACAACAAACCAAAAAAAAATGAACCCATGTATGTTTTATCATATATTTTTTTTTATCTCTGCCCTGACTGTGTTCCTCTCCAGGAGCATCATTTACAAGTACACAACTGAGGGTTCCTCCCCTGTTGTCAGGAACACTGTCACCGAGTAGCCACCTCTGATTTTCTGTGCTTTGCCGGTCCTGTGCTGGACGAGTGTACCCAGCTGAGGAACACGTTCTTGGGCTCTGTGCTGTGCTGCCTCTGTCTCTCTCCCTGTCTCTCAGGAACAAAAGGAAGCAGTAGAACTCCATGCTCCAAAAATAGCTGAGATTTAAAGCCTGACAACACTGTTGAAATGTCAACTAAGATCCCTAACATATTCTTGAGGGTTTGTCAAACCGCAACACGTCTAAGTTTGTCCAATACAGATAAGACAGAAAAAAGCTCTTCTACCCATTTAATCAACTGTGCCCTATATTCCCATCGGCCATTTATTTATTTTTTTTCTTTTTTTTTTTCTTTTTCTGGAGAACGACGTGGTGAAATTTTATGACCTGTGCTTCTACAAGGTTCTCTAAACTCTGATTGTTTAACACGGCAATGAAAACCCACTTTCACAGTTAATATCTCAGTCAAGCACAAAGACTTTTTTTAACTGTTCTGATACCTTAAGCAAAGGATGTACAGTACAAATTACTACAAACCTCTAAAATATATAATCGCAGTTGTTGAGAGCGCACACTGATGGAGGGCTCAGTGATGGCCTGCAATTGTAGCCTTGTCTCTTTGAATAAACAGTCCTTAAATATAAATTATATGGCAAATGTACAGAACATTGCTTTCTCAGTCTTTTCAATCCAGTGTTTTGTAAAAGACCGGTCAGTGCTGATGTCAGTCACTCGTATTAAAACGTCTTTTTTAATTTTTTTCTTTTTTTTTTCTTTTCTTTTTTAAATCTGCGCGCACTATATCATGAATGGGAGTGGTCTGAATCTGGTATTCCACTGTCTCTGTAGCTTCTGTTATTGAGACTGTTTTCACTGTGTGGACTCTTGTATAGGTTTAAGCCATTAGGAGGAAAAATTGTGTGTATCACAAATTCTTCCTTAGACACCGGCATGTGATTTATAGGAATCATTTGAAAGGAAGTCTCTCTAATCTCCAAGATGGAGTTGTCCTTTTTTGTACCGGCCTCGGCATAGTCGTCCTTCCTCCTGCGCCCTTTATTGTATGTGCAATTCCTGGAAAACAAAGAACTATTCCTGTGGATGTACCAGCACACCAGCGCCAGCAGTATGACGGCCGAAAGTGCCACGGCCCCTCCGATAATAGCAGCTAAAGGTAGACTCGAGTTTTTGTAAGGCTCCTTCTCCTGCTCCCTGTTTAAGGTCGTAGTGGGATTGTATGCTTTATAGGAGCCCGTTTCGGTCTCTATGCAAACAGGTGTCTCATCTGACAGGTAAATATTGCTGGTCTCCATAGGAACCATGCATATCCGATAGGCGGATTCGGGCTCCAGAGCTGTAAGCAAGTACTCTGTCCTATCCCCTTGCACAATTGTCTCGGTGATGGACCCAAAGGCAGGGCTGTGGCCCAGTTTTAACCAGCTGAGCCGCAGGGCAGTCATTGGCTGAGATACCCTCCAGGAGATGTACACGGTATCTGGAGTGCTGGATTTAACAGTTATTGTGATGATCTTATGACTTGGCGCCGTAGTACTGCGATAGTTCTTTCCGAAGTCTGGCCCCTTAATCACCGGTCTTTTAGTCACATAATGTGGCCACTGGGGTCGAGATGGTGGCTGCGTGATGGAGACTGTGCTGGTCTCGTATGTTGGCGAGAACTCTGTTTCTGAACAATCAAAGTGCTCTTTGGAAAGGTCCTTAATAGCCATTCCTTTGACCTTATCAGGGCCTTGGCACATCAAGCCACGCACATTGACCTTAGAGGGCAACGAGCGCAGCCAGTCCCGCACCCACATCATTCTGCAGTTGCAGTACCACGGGTTGTTACGCAGCAGCAGATGGGTAAGGTTATCGAGGTCATCAAAGACCCCCATGGGCAGGCTGGCCAATTTGTTGCCAGACAGATCCAGGCGGTACAGCTGGCGTAGGAAAGCAAAGGCACCTACCGGTACCTTGTCGATGTGGTTGTCCTGCAGCTGTAATTTCTCAAGGCTGGTGCCTGGCAGGTTGGCGGGTGGCGAAGTGAGGGAGTTGCGCACCAGTGAAAGCTCAGTCAGGTTGATCAAATTAACAAAAGCCATTTCCCCAATACCTCTGTTATTCAAGAGATTGCCATCCAGCACCAGACGCTTTAGGTTGATCAGATCTTGCAGGGATGCCTCAGAAATGGAGGAGATGCGGTTGTCATCGAAGCGAAGCTCTTCAATGGTCATGGGTAGACCAGAGGGGATGGTGCTCAGATGATTGCGTGAAAGGAAGAGCAATCTCAGATGGTTGCTGTCTCGGAACGCTCCCTCCTCGATACTGACAGCAGACACGGAATTGTCATCTAAGTGCAGTTCCTCAATGAAGGGAATTTGTGCCAACGAAGCATGGGTGATAGTCCGGATGTTGTTTTCCTGGAGGTGAAGCTCCTTGACATTCAGAGGAAGGTTGTTGGGAAACTCATCCAAGTTGTTGCAATATAGGTAGATCTTCTCGACATTGTTGAGTCTCCGCAGATCAGACGGGATGCCTGCGCTCTTGATTCGGTTGTTCTGTAGGAAGAGGATGGTGGCATCCTGTGGGATTCCTGTAGGAATCGAAGTTAACTCCCGGTCATTGCAGTAGATCAAAGTCCCATCACATCGGCACTGTAACGGACAGGAGGCTGAGGTCACCAGTGGATTGGCCAGACCCAGGAGAACCCCGGCTCTGATGACGAAGACGAAAAAGGATTTGTACTGGCACGCCATTATTAATGTTCTTGGTTTTGGTTGTCCTCCCTGAAGGAAAACGGGGGTGGGGATAGGAGGCGTTCTGAAATGACAAACGCTTCAGTAAATAATTGTTGTTTGTGTGTATACTGCCTTGAGCACATTTTATAAAAATTAAATGAAATATTTGTGGTCTTGTAACAAATATCATACTATTTTGGAACAAGTAATAAACAGTGTCAAGAAAATAAGCTTTTTCCCCCCTTAAATTTGGGTAGACAGGAACTAGAGAAACATAAGAGAAAAACAAATGTTATCAATGTCCAAATCTCTAAACGAGTCTAATTCAAGTAGAGGGATATTCTAACTTGGACACTGATACAGATGAGAGATCTTTCAACCGGCTCTCTTTTCCTGAATGAAATGCCTGCCATCGGTTTGATCTTTTACGGAATGCAATGCAGACAAAAGTCCTAGGTGTTGGAAAAATATCTGCAGCAGGCCACAGCATTTCAGAGCTGGCTTTCATACCAGCAGACTGTGCCGGATGAATGAACTTGGGTCTTGCTGATTGTCTTTGGGAGGAGAAAAAAAAAAATCAACTGTTTTTTCTTCAAGGATTTGTCGCATCGGACCTAATATCGAACAACAGTAGGAGAATTTTCGGAGCAGTATCCCAAATAAATCCAGCGTCCCAATTATTTTTGTGCGAAAGACTGAAGGTGATCAGTACATTTTTATAATTGTTAAATCTTGTGGAGACATTTTTATTAAATGTTTTCAGCCTTTAAATTCTTCATGCATCTGTTTGAATGGGAAAAAGCTCCTGACTAATTATGCAACAACAACAACAACAACAAAAAAAAAAACACTACGGAAAGGACTTGGATGCTATTTTAGGAGATAAATACAAAAACATGGTCCAAACTATATCCTTATTATATCCATGACTACTGCAGAAGACCAGTATAACACCAGGCACTAGTGAAATGATCCATAAATAAATATAACATGAATATAAGACTTATAATATAGTATAAATAAAATGAGTACTATACTATTTGTGCCAGACTTTCTGGTGTCTTTTTTTTTTTTTTTTTTTCCTTTTCAATTCCCATTTGTTTCTCAACTCTCCTTTCTGTCATTTCTTATTTGAACAAACGAGAATGCAGATTTGAGTAGAACATGGCCCAGCTAAGCTGTAATGCTCATACCTGACTTTGAGAAGATGGTTAATCCTCTTCTTTCACCCAAAAATCCAGTGAGGCTTTAAGCTCCCCCTTTCTTCTTTGCACTGTCCGAAGAGTCTTCTTTGGTTATATCCTGATCCAGCTGATCCTTGTTTGTACTGCCGACCTCCTGCCTTGTGCTGCGGTGTCGAGAGTTCATGCCATCAAAGGCTTTGTGGTAGTTAAACCTCTGAAGAACACTGCTCTGCTTTGAGACAGACCTGCACTAATGCAGGCATGCAACTTGGATGATTTAAAAAAAAAAAAAAAGCAACTGGGAGGGGTAAAAAAGGAAAACGTTACAGAGAGTCCAATGCGTGAAGAATCCTTTTACTTTATGGCGCAGTGGTTTGGACCCCTAATTAGACCCTTTTGTAAGCTTTGGAGATTCCTTGGGTGGGTTCCGGTACGTCCTTTGGCAGAATGGACATGACATCAAGAGCCCAGAGCCCACTTAGCCTGCAGGTGAAGGCAGGCTGAAATCTGAGGAGGCTCTTGTTCTCTATAAGAGTTGGCCCCAAATTGTGTTCCTTCTCTCGTGGCAGGAGCATGAAGAAGGTATCCAGCCTGGTGGCTCTAGAGTGGAAGAGGTTTGCTCATGCTCTCCTGTGCCTTGAAAGCATCTTGCGCCCCTTTGCTCTTCTCAGGAGCATGACCTCACAGTCAGTCGGTGGTTCATACTGGTCAATAACGTCAGGGAAGATCCTGTAAATCAGAGGGAAAGAAAAATACAAGTGTCTGAGTCTAGTCTGCAAAAAATAAGTACTCAAGGCTTGAGATAACGTGAAAATTTTAATCCCTAGACTGACAAGCTGCTTGAACAGGACTTTGGGAATACTAAAAGGAGCATTATGAGGTTATTATGGGATAGTCTTTGATGAGTCACATTGTTTGGGGAAACCCAAATGAGATGAGACTTCTTGTGTTTGTTTTTTCTTTTTCTTTCTTTTTTTTTTTTTTTTTTTTTAAAAGAAGAGCAAGGAAGGATTCTTTTTCACAGCTACCAGCCTGTGCCACCAAGATTGTTTTCTCTGACCTGTCTACCCATGACCCTGTCAGCCCCTCCTTTCGGACTTCTCTATGGAGACAGGAGAAAAGAATGTCTTTGCATTAGAAAAGCTATGGTGCTCAGGGGCCCTGCTGCGGTTGCAGGGAGCTGCAACCTGCTCACTGTAGTTTTCATCCGCGTCTTTTGCAAATAGCTAGCGTTAAGTCAAAATGAAAAATGACATCTGAAACCAGCTGGAAAGGGGAAAGTAGAAGTTTGTATTTCCTTTTAAACATCATCAAGCTTTGTGAAAGCAAAACCGTTTGAGATTCAGCAGTAAAACAGAAATGCCTTGAACCTTGTTTAAAAAAATAATGGTGCATGCTGTATTACGCAAAGCTCATCAGAGTGCTCATGAATCCACAAGCAAGAGTCTCGTCTATATCACCAGCAATGCCCCTATTATACCTGCTGCATCTCCAGGACTTGGCCTGAAAAGACGCCTCATTTCCTTTGCCGTGCCAAATGCTATCCCACATCACAGAACACCAAAAGCTTTTCGGCACAAAACCTTCCTCACATTGCAGCTTGTGTTCGAGAGAACGACGGAAGGGTACAAGCATCTTTAGCTCTCAACCGTTGTAACCAATGACATGGAGGAGATTAGAGAATCCAAAGCTTTGTAACTCAATTTGAAGGTTCAAACAGTGCTGTCTAACACCCTGTCCTTCTGTCAAGGCGAACCACAGACGCAAACCTGATGAGGCGACTTTATATTACCAAGTTGGTCTATTTGATTATTTACATTTTTAAATCGACAGCACGAAGCTACGGTTCATGCGCGAGTGAGACGGCCTTGAAATCCAAACAGTGTTTGTGCAGTCTTGAGAAAAATGAAAAGGCGGTATTATGAGCTGTCCTCGTCCAATCAACATGAAAGAAATGCATGTTTTGTTCTGTGGTCGTACTTGTTTACTCGTCAGAGTTATGAATGGGGTTGGATTGCGGAATAGCGTACGGGTCAGGCCAAAGCCTGACGTTTTGTTTGTGGTGTTTTTATGAGGATAACATTTCAGATGCCCTGCAGTCACAGCATCAGCAGGCTGGTGTGGTGGTGTTTTTTTTTTTTTTTTTTTTTTTAATTTTCTGAATTTTGCAAAGGCTGTGGAGAAAGTGAAGAAAGGAATACAGCATGCTGTTTAACACACTAGGCAGCACCTATTGACTTGATGGAGCGAGCTAATAATTCCTGAGCTCGAGCTTGCTTAGCTGATTGCGTTTTCTCTGCTGATTGGATTTCTGCGAGCTGCATTGTTCTGAGCTAAACAGCCACATGGATTTGGGAACCTGATCTGAACCACTTTCGCAAAAGCTCCACCGGTTGTGTGTTATCAGTTTTTTTTTTTTTTTTTTTTTTTTTGTTTTGTTTTTTCCCTCTCTCTTCAAAGCTCCTCTTTAGAGCAAGGTCTATATGATTTGACATTTCTCCTTATAATTCTGATAGGTTGCTTTTCCTGTGAGGTCTGCTTCTGCTCTGATTCATTACGCAAGACCCGGCACTACTTGAATTATTATTTTTTTTAAAGGTTGTGTGTCAAGATGAGTGGCCGGAGCTCATTATATATGCAGTCTGGCTGCATAAAAGCCAATTTATTTATTTTGTTGCCTTGCTTACTGGTTTTAAAACCGTAAATCTAATAAATAGTTTATTAAAACTTCAAGGTTTAACTCAATAAAAGGTTTAGCTGATACTGTTTAAGTTTCCAAAGTAATCTGGGTGCAATTATTTTGTACTTAATGTTGGTAATTAGTGTAAACTTATTAATATTTTCATATTTTTTACTTGGTCCTCTTGCAGTGCAGTGGAAAGTAACTTCATAACATAATTTTATTTTTATCCATGCCTTTGTTTGTCCCACTCTGGGAGGGTGTGATGGCCATGTTGAATATTAGACCTAATACTATCAAGGTAAAGCTGTATGGTGGTTTTGAGTGTGGTGTAAATGCTAATTGATGATCAGATCAAGCTAATTTGAAAATTTTGTCAGCACACAGGGCTCAGGCATTGGTTGAGGAGCCGGCCCGCTATGGGGGGTTGGCGTGGGGGTCTCTTTTTCTTTTGAAGAGGCTGAAAAGGATAAACGGTGCATGGCGTGGCAGCTGCTCTGCTTTTCCCCACTTGGGGGTGGTAGGCGCTTCAGTAACATGACTGCGTGGCTCGCATCCTCGGATTCATGCAGAATTAGTGCTTTAATTACAACAAGCGCACTCCTCTGTCATGGTACAGAGGGTTTCTGCCTCTGGACAATGGCAAAAAAAAGTTGTGGTTGCTTTACAACCATGTCCAGTCCATGCTTTTTCTCAGAAAGAACACAAAAGCTTTCCATGTACAGAAAAACTAAAATTATCAATCCAGCTGTTCTAAATTAAAGCTTAATGCCGTTCAGTTGAATGATCGGTTTGAATGATTTATTATTTTTAAATTGGATTGTGGAGGGAACAAAATAGCGTTGTTCTTGAAGCATATTTTCTAAAAGGCCCCATGGCTGGGTCGGAGGTCAGCTGCGAACATGAGTGCTGAATTCTGTTGGACGACTTCTTTTTGTCTGCAACACACAAAAAAAGTCTCGGGAGGCCCCTAACACACGACCATTTCGTGTCGAATCTCTGTGAATGTGGTGCATTTTGCAACAAAGGGGGGCAAAAGCTGACGTCTGGGAGCGTTTAATGTTTTTTCTTGTAAAGTGACTTTAGATCAGGGTTCGAGTCAGTGTGAGAATATAGCGATTTATACAGTTTGGATTAGGGAATGCTGGGCCCGTCCTTCATCCTTCGTTACGTCTGTCTGCTTGTCTGTTATTTTTCTTTTTTGTCAAATCTTTGTGTGTATGTGTGAGAGAGAATATAAAACTAGATATTTGGAGTTTGTGCAATGCTGTATATCATCCAGTTAGAATAGTTGTGTATTCCAGCATGAGCTGCCCATGTCTGGTCTTGAGCTCAGCTTTGGCTTGTCAGCCAGCCGCTGTTTCAGCCGACATTGACATCAGCTGTGAAATCCCACGTTAGGGGGATTTAAAGCTGAGGAAAGTCACAACAGGATCTTTAGCTCTCAGGCCACCGAGGCCATCGACTACAAATAACACGCATCACATCATGCTGCTCCTATTCCTGCTCCCTGAGGATGTGTAGGATATCGGATAAATGCGTAGAAACGTGCGTTGTTTATTTATTGAAGATTTTGTTTACGATTTTTGTAACTTGTTCACTCGTGTCGTGGCTCTGGTGGTCCTGCGTGTTGTGCTCTCTTGGGCTTGGAATAAAATGATGCGCACCAAATCCGAGCTGCGCCGCAGAGCGCGCATCCAGCAGCCGGAGCGCCGGTGCCACATCGTGCGGCTTCTGCCTCTTGTGAAATCACGCCTCGGATTTGAACTCAATAATTGTATTTGGGAAGAAAATCGGTGCTGTCTTACAAGTCGAAGCAGTCTGGGTTTGTTTTTTCGCCCCAAAAGCACAGAGTGATAGTGATATTCTGTGATAAACGCGGACGTGCGTTTGAAAGAGTGGAGCGCGGAGCTGCGTGGAAAAACCTGCGCCTTCGTCCGCGATGCCTTCATTCCACGTCACATCGGAGCATAATTACCTGGAAGAGGTTTTTAAGAATTAAACCTGGGCGTTTTTTGTCAGCTCAGATTAGATCAGCTTTCCAACTCGTGTTGATGGGAAGGAAGAATCCCGTATTATTTCAGCGGAGGGATTAAGTGAGAAATCCAAGTTGAAGGAGGGATTCCGGGAAAAGTAAATAATAATCATGAAAAAAAAACAGCCGTTCACTGAGCAAACTGAATAGGTTACTGTATAGCCTATACATTCCCCATACGTCCCATATTGGCCTTTCCCCCCCCCCTCTCTAGTGCATCCCAATGACTCGGGCAGATATCCAAGCGTGTTGCTCTCTCAAGCCAGTGGAACAGATCTGAAATGCGCATTTGCTCTGTCTGTTGTGAAAAGCAGCTTGAGCAGCAAGTATACTGACACCGGAACGACCCAAATGATCAAATAATATTTCCACACGGCTTAGAGAGAGTAGTTTTATCATCGAGTGTGATTTGCCTCCTCCTGCTTTTGGGGCTGTTCGGTGTCTCTGCGTGATTTTATTTATTATCTTCACAAAATAGGAAAAGACAAAGCAAAGAAGAAAGTAGCTTCAGAACCCATAAATAAACACTTACCTGCAAAATATTAATGCAAAAAAAAAAACAAAAACAAAACAAAAACAGGTGAAACGTAAAGAAATATCCTCCAGAAAGAAAGCGAGTCAGTCCACAGTGTATATATCCAACGTCTGAGCAATCCAAAGAAATAAGCCCAAAAGTCGCAGAAGACAGAGCTGTGTTGATGTAATATAGTGTCCACACACGAGAACGCGCACACATATATACCCACACATGCACACACTCCCTGGCAAATAGCAGAGAGGGAGAGAAAGAAAGAGAGAGAGAGAGAGGGGTTGAGAGGATTCAGCAGGTCTGCTCAGCTGCCTGGAGCTCACTATAAGTGTGAAGTAACATCTGCCTCCAGCTCTGCCTCAGTTCTGGTGCTGATGTCATCCAGAGGCGGGCCTTCACACTTTCCCTTACCTCCTCCCCTTTGTCACTCTCTCTCTCTCTCTCTCTCTCTCTCTCTCTCTCTCTCTCTCTCTCTCGCTCCCCCTCTCTCTCTCCCCCTCTCTCTCTCCCCCCTCTCTTTCCTTCCCTTCCTCCTTCTTTCACTTGTATGGTTTAGCTAAGATTCACACGAGCGAATGATGTGCTTTCTAGGCACTAGGGGGAGTTAGAGAAAGGAAGATGATCAGGGCGAAAGGGACCCGAAAGAGCCGTTTCTGGAGTGGACAGGAGGAATTTGCGCCACAAGGAGCAGTGTGTGTGAATGAGACGGACACAGGATTAATGAGAAACAGAGGTGTGTGTGTGTGTGTGTGTGTGTGTGTGTGTGTGTGTGTGTGTGTGTGTGTGTGTGTGTGTGTGTGTG
>JAQNCB010000028.1:6452676-6475618 GCA_030068295.1 Euristhmus nudiceps | reverse complement strand
AAATTATGGCATTTGTCTGAGAACTTTTTGACTACCCCTCATATATGTATATGTGTGTGTGTGTGTGTGTGTGTGTGTTTATAGATTCCGGCTGTATATTTGTGCATATTATCAATATCTGTCATTTTCTTAAATTTTCTCCACCAAGACTTTATCTCACTCTTACTTGTGTAGAGAAAGTGTGTGCTCACAATTTCCTCCTGGCTCAATAATGTGTTCTGATTCTGATATGGAGCTGGTTGGATATATGGCTGAGCAACAGTCTGTAAATACTTCTGCTAGCTTATATCTAATGAAAACTTCAGCCCACGTTAACACTTTCCTCAGTCGAACTTAAATCACAATGAGCTCCCACTGCAATTTTATATTCATTTTTATTAAAATGTTCTTTGTGAAAGCCTAAAAAAAATAGGTACTTTGCACCATGTATACTTGGCTTATTAAGACTGGTGATGGATTATCCTTTATAGATATTAGTGTCTTTTTATTATTAGTTTGCAGTTTTATTTAGGCTTGAAAATCGACGATGGTGTTCCAGCAAACTTTCCACAGCAGGGATTGAAATGTCCCTTCAGCTTCTTCCTGGACAGTTGTGGTTGACTGCAGAGTGTAAATCATGTTAACTGCCCAGGCAGGGGTCATGAGACGAGAGGTTATGCAGGGCACTATTTCTTTCACTATGACACCAAGGTCAACAAGAACCCCAGGCCAAAAGCAGTTCGGTTCATGAAAGAGGTCATCACCTCAATTTTTCCGTCTGGTTGAGGCCTTAATCAGTTCCACAGTGAAAAGTGTGAGTGGGTGGGATATTTATATAGAATAGTTGCGGGGTATCTCGGATGTTACTGGGCGAAAGCGGGGTACATCCTGAACAACTTGTCAGACCATTGCAGGGCAATGCACACAAAACCATTCACCCTCACACCCAGGGTCAATTTGGAACAGCCAATTCGCCTAATCTGCATGCCTTTGGACTGTGGGAGGAAACTGAAGTACTTGGAGGAAACCTATGCCAGAACGGGAGGAAGATTCAAATTACATGCAGAAACACTCGAGCCCAGGAATCAAACCGATGATGTTGCTGTGAGGCAGAGGTGCTCACCACTGTGTCCCTCCTGCTATCAAACACCTTGAATCCAAATTTTGTGAAATGATTGGAAGAGCTTCATGGCTGCCGCTAGCAGTTAGCTTAATACAAGTCACGAACACTTCTAATTCAATAGTGACATGGCGACTATGGTACATGCAGTGATATCGTAATACAGTCATCCCTCGCTGTATCGTGCATCAGGTTCCGTGGCTTCAGTGCATCGCGGATCGCAAAAAATAAGCAAAAATATGGAAAAAGTTCAGCAAAATACCACGAAGGGTTGCTACTGACTCGGCTTCGGATCCCAGCCTCTTTTTCTGCTGGGAAATTCGTCTCAACCAATCAGCTTGCGAGATTTCAGAGGTAGTGTCCCAAACTGAGTCGGTAGTGAACTTGCGGCCTTTCACTTAATTCTTTCACTATTAAATAGGGAAAAGGTTAAGGGAAAGGCGGCAAGTTCGCTACCGACTCCGGTTTGGGATTCGGCTCTGAAATAACAGCATCCGTGACAGAAAAGGCTGAAGTCAAGACATTTCTTACACTTTATTTACATCTATGTACAATTACACGTATGTATTTTAGATTTTTTATGTATTATTTACATCTTATTACTTAATATTTATATTTTATTTCCATCTTGTGTGTTCTTTTTGAATGTTTAAATGCTATTAGAAGCATTTATAGTGTTGGATATGTATTTATTGATATTATATACACATAATATTAACAAATTAACATAAATATAAGCATATTGATATTATATACACATATATATGTGTGTATCCATCAGTCAGGGGGGTCGATCCTACTTCACGGAAATTCGGTCTTCGAGGGGGGTCTCGAATATTACCCTTGAAAAGTGAGGGATCCCTGTAGTAGATTAGCCAATCAGAACCTGCAAATGCAAATATTCAGTCGGTGCAAAGACAGGAAGTATTTAATTCCCATGTTGCGTATGTACTGATATACTTGTGTATACACACACACACACACACACACACACACACACACACACTGCCATGCTGAGTTGTATGAAATTAGCAGGTCATTATGGTGACTGAAACAAGCTTGTAGATTTTATTTAATTTTTCCGTCTATATAACAAGCTGCCTGTTTTTTTTCTACTCCTGGGGTGCTCGATCCTGCTCCTGGAGAGCTACCTTCCTGAATATGTTCGCTCCAACCCTAATCATGCCCACCTGACCATCCAGTCATCTAATCAAGTCTTCATTTCAAAGTCTGAAGCCTTGATTAGATGACTGGGTGGTCAGGTGGCCATGATTAGGGTTGGAGCGAACATTTTCAGGAAGGTAGCTCTCCAGGAGCAGGATTGAGCACCCCTCTTCTACTCGTCATTATTCGACTACCAGACACTTTTAATTCTTTATACACGATTCGAGCCGTCACAGAAAACCTGCTACATGACGTTTTGTATTCCGAGATGAAAGCCATCATGTGTGCCACACAGTCGTTCTCACTTGAGGTTTTTGTCATGCTGCTGCTATCTCACTTCCTTGGCCTCCTGTTCCTCACACTCTTGCACTCGTCGCCATGGCTCGCAATATATTCTTCGGCTCACCTCAGTGGTGCAGCTGGAGGTGTTACAGTTTAGTAGCTAGCCAGCATGTTGTTGACCGTTTAATCGTAACCTGAGGCAATCAAAACCGGAAACAATTACATTTATTTATTACTAATAAAACTAATGTAGAGTGAGCTGTATCAGCTCTGAGGCTACAAATACAAGGTCTGTTAAGATCCATTGTTAATCATTGGGCAGCTCTGAGGTCCGAGGTTGGGTCCAGGTTCCAGGTCCGAGCATGTGGGTTTCCATCCACCTTCCCAAAAAACATGCTAATAAGTGGCTTGGCTTTACTACAATGTAAAACTGTACCTGGTGCCCTTATGATGCACTGACGTACCTTTTCACGGACTCTTTTTGATGCTATTTGTAGCATTTTCGATTCTCAGCAGCAACAACCATGTAAGAGTTTATCGCAGGTCTGCTGTGTAAAGCGTTCCGTCTAGACACCATCAGGGTGTCTCGTAAAACAGGCGTCATGGGAGGTGGGAGTAGGCTGTTTATCGAACTCTTTGTAGATGTGCATTGGTGTGGGAGAGTGTGTGAGAGAAAGAGAGAGAGAAGGCGGAGAATGACTTTGTAGAAGCTGTTATTGCACCTTTTAAGTGTAGAAACAAGGCCATTCAAATGCGTTTTATGGTGCGTCACAAGAGAGATGTGTCAAAGAAATACTGAGTGACAGAGAGATAGAGAGGAGATATTGATAATCACATCCTAGTATACATTAGAATTAATTTTAACTGAAATAGTAACCAGGTGATGGCTCTTTTTAATTAAAACTTCTGACATTTGCCGCAACCAGTGGGAGTTTTGAGTGTTCATGGATTATATGCATGTTGCGTGTCTCAGTTTTTCATTACCCTGTGCTGGACGATGTCTAGTTGACGTTCCTTTTGGAAATTTGCAAAAAAAAAAATCACGCTAGAGATGTAATGCCGCACCACTATATGGACTTAAATCATCCTACATGCACATATAATTCTACAAGTGTGACGTCTTGGTGCTAACGTCTGTGTGCTTGGTAATGCAAAGATACAGGGATCCCTCACCTTTCGTGGTTAATGGGGGGTCGAGACCCGCCACGAAGACCGAATTTCAGCGAAGTAGAATCGACCCCCCCCGACTGATATATACTTACATGTATATGTGTATATAATATCAATAAATACATATTCAACGCTATGCATGCCTATAATAACAATTAAACATTCAAAAACAATGCATAAGATGTAAATAAAATATAAATAATGTAAAGTACATACGAATAATTGTATATAGATGTAAATAAAGTGTAAGAAATGACTTGACTTCCGCCTTTTCTGTCACACAAATGCTGTTATTTCAGAGCCGATTCCCAAACCGGAGTGGGTAGCGACCTTGCCCGCTTTCCCTTAACTTTTTCCCTATTTAATAGTGAAAGAGTTAAGGGAAAGGCTGAAATTTCACTATTGACGCTGGTTTGGGACGCAACCTCTGAAATCTCGTAAGCTGATTGGTCGAGACGAATTTCCCAGCAAAAAAAGAGGCTGGGATCCGAATCTGGGTCAGTAGCAACCCTTCGTGGCATTTTGCTGAACTTTTTTTTTTTCATATTTTTGCTTATTTTTTTTATTTTTTGATGAATATTAAAAAAAAAATCCACGATGCACTGAAGGCACAGAACCTGAAGCGCGGTATAGCGAGGGATGACTGTATTATGTCAATTAGTGCCGTTTCTGCAGACACAAAATTCAAGGTGATTGAAGCTTTTGGTTCCTTTATCTCTGTGAACTCGATCTTTAATTCGGTGCTTTCAATATTTACCCATAAGGATGATCAAATACAACTATTGTTATCCTTGCTGCTTAACAAAGCTCATGAGAGCTGATTCACATGCACTGATGCACACGTAATCCTGTTACAGATTAAAATTCAAACTTAATTTAGAACAACAGTTTGTTTGTTTGTTATGTTTTAATTATTTTTTGGGAGTTGCATTCCTGATGCTACTTCACTTAACACGTCACCGAGATCTGCATCCTGATTTAAGTGAGACTCTGACTGTGATCCCTTAGATATCTCACTGATCACTTCATTGTTTGCAGTGGTGTTATGTGCTATTAGTGTGTCCTGATCACCCGAACTAATTTTTTCTACATAACCGAAACTGCTATAGCTTATAAAAAATAAAAAAAAAAGGTCACTTGTCTTAGTTTAGATTTCAGCAAGACGGCTTGTGTAAGGTTTTTCTCCAGCCAGCCTCGCACTCGTTTCATATTCCTTGACAGGAAGGCGGACAACTTGTCATTTCTCTAGTTCTTTTCTCTTTGTCTTGAAAGCGCTCTGAGCTCTTTAGTATCAGTGGATTAACTGAAGCCTGCGGCTTGTCACTGTTCAGGAGCGTCTGTGCACTGTGGACGATGTTCAGGCAAGGTTGGCCGAGCTTGGCTTTGATAGGAACGGTCTTCAATTCTGAAGTCATTTTCCATGGAGTTCATTTCACTAATAGGTCCCTCATATCTCCTAGTAGCCGCTTTCCCACTATGGACTGTCAGTGCTGTTTCTAATGCCACTTTTGTGGCTTGTTCGTGACTTTTTGGGGCTGCTTTGAGGCTAGAAGCCCAAGGGCTTGGGCCATTCGTTAACCCCTGGGCCATACAAGGTCAACCGGGGTGTAAGGTGGTGTCGAGATGAAAGGTGGGATTTATATTTTTCAGTCCATTGGACACTCTGATAGAAACATGTAGCTCCAGTTTTGTAATTTGTGTCTAAATTTGTATTTGTGAGAAAGCTAGCGCAAAACCTATGCAAATGCTAACCAGTTACTCCAGCTAAGCTAACTGTCCTGAGCTAGCTGATATTGGTGTTAAGCAAGATCGATGATTTGTGTAAATAAAATAAAGACACAAGTAGTGGTATAAAATTGTCCAAGTTGGACTTTGTTAGTTACAAGCTGACTCGCTCAATTACAAAAAAAAAAAATCTATTTAAAATACCGGTAAATCTCGTGCTTCAAATATGCTGTGCAGTCTTAGCAGGAGTGATTTTTATTTTTATTTATTTATTTTTTTTTAATAGCAAGAAAACTACATGTGCGACAACAAACGCAAACAGATTTTTTTGCAGCTCAAGGCTTGGCGCTCTCAGGTAGCACTGATGTGCAAAATTAGGACTGCAGCTAGTGATCATTGTTGGATTTTAGTGCTGTATTTAAATATGAGTGTAAATATTTACACGTTTTCTAGTTTCCCCTTTTAACCTATTGCCGTAACCAATACGTTCCTCTCATAACTTGTACTTTAAAGCCAATTTCCAACAAAAGCATTTGAGAATTGTAGCCTGAACAAGAGCAATGGCTGTTAGCATGTTCTGCTTACATGTTGCACGCAATGTAACATAAATATGAGCATAATATGAGCTTTTATGCTACTCCCAACAAGGCAACATTGAAATGGAGCATTCTCTGAAGAAGAAGAAAGAAAATAGATTCAGGATCATCGTTGTAAGAAGTGCGGCTGAGTGCATTAACAATCAGCCCTTTGTAGCGAGAGGTCACATACTTGGATACCGCATAGCAACACTATGATGTACAAAATTCTATTCACACAAAGACTTAGATTCAGGTGTGTTGTGAATAGTAGGATTAATCTTTTTTAAATCAATTTTCAAATGTGTATAGCTTTCAAAGAACACCCGCAACAGTTTCGTTTAATAAACAATGCACCTTGAAGGTGTTGAAGCATTTTGAACTCTCAAGGTATTGTTGGTGTATTTGAACTAACAATTACGAACTTCATTCTAAGCCACTTTAAGGTAATGGCGAGGCTGGCGCCCATTTCAGCTGACTCTGGCCGAGGGCGGGGTACACCCTGGACAGCTTGCCAGGCCATCACAGGGCCACAACCACTCACACTTGGGTGCGATTTAGGCCAATTAGCCTACTGTGCATGCTTTTGGACTGTGGGTGGAAATTGGAGTAAAGCTACTTTTTATGTTTGTGCATTTTTCCTGTTTTCCACAAAATGCCAGACTGTTTCTAGGCATCATCTTGAGAAAATCTTTGCGAATCCTAATTAAATTTTGCACACCTGATCCTTTGGGGTGTATTCAGAAGCCTGTCGTTTTTCAGAATGCTACGTTAAGATTTCTTTGATTTATTAGCATTGCTATCTATAAGCCCATATAAACCTATGTTGATGGACTGAACCAAGTAAGTTTTAAGTGTGGCTAAGATGGGGGGGTGGAGGTAAGTTGCACAGCCTGTATTCTATCTGTTTAGTATGTTGGGCTTTGAAGCAGCAAGGAAAAGTCGAACATTTCATCCAAAAGTTGTAAAAAAAAAAAAAAAAAAAGGTCCACTTTGGGGAGAGGGTGTAATTTTAATAATAAAAAACCGGGTACGTTTTCTCTCAAGAGACATTTGCTTAACTAAACATTGAATTTTTATACTGTTGTTTTGTCTTGAATCACTTTTTTTTTTTTTTTTTTTTTTGAATTGGCAATTAAATTGTAAACCGGTTACATTTCAAGTTTGAATTTTATCAACTTTACATTCATTACACTTTTTTTCTTGCTGCATGTTTGTAGCTGTGTTGTTCAATCCTTCCTGCTGTCTCGTAGTATGGTATGGTTTGTATAATTTTTGTATTGTAGAACGTTCTGACTTTGGCTACAGATTGGTATTTCTCATTTTATGCAAAGTAACTCGGATTATTCTGTCATGTACATATGTAGCTTACTTTGCATAGCCAAATAAAATCAGTGGGCATGCTGGCTGTTTTCAGACACACTCGTATGGTGTCATATTCCATGTAAATCTGTTCTATACTACTAGCAGTTATGATTATCATATTCTCACTTAACTGCTTTCAATCGTATAAGCGAGTTTTGAGGCACAGTTAAGCCTCTAATCTTAAAACCTTTGCCTCAGGCGTTTCTGTGATATTCTGTACACATAAACTGAATAGCACTGTTTTTATCTCCACAAAAGACTCCGGCCAGCCACCTCTTGAGTCTTAGTATAACTTTGATGCTTAATTTACATCGCTGACATTTTTACCATGTTTTCTGGTATGTTGATGAATGCTGAAAACTTAAGTAAGTAATGATTTTGATCTTTAAAGGGCAGGAAACATTAAAGTTCTAAAATAAAATCAGAAATACACAAACATTAAAATGCATGGTGAGGAGTTCAAGTATCCTGGGGCTTAAAAACTTGATTGCTTGAAAATGGAAAAATCACATTTATATCAGCTTTAAGACAAATGTCAGCTGGTGTAAGTATAAAGATGCTATTTTCATAAGTACTCATTGTGAATTAAAATATGTATCCATCTGTAAAAATGTCTGTATTCTACATATTTATTGATTTTAATGGTTTTATTTAATGTAATTTGAGACCATTCATTTAATTACAGTAATTTGGATCTGTATCATTTTCGTATCCTGGCATGTTTTGAGTCACAATTTTCACATGCACTGCTCTTTGCACTGGAATATAATCTGTATCACCCTTTAACACTGTCTGTTTTGGTAAAACACTTCATAATTTCTGACATGATCTCTTGTATAGCATTTTGACATTGTGCATCATGGACTGCTGTTTCAACATTCAGTCGTAAACAGTGTGGTGACATGAGCGTGTTATGTGATGTCCTGAGCTGACAATAATTAGTATAACTGCTTATAACCAGTTTGACAGTGTGTCATTTTCCTGACAGACCTTATTCTGACTTCAGCTTGTAGAAACTAATCTAACTTTGGATGTTGTATCTTAATTACTTGTCGGTTCACTTTTCTTTCTTTCTATTTTTTTTTTTTTTGGTCTGTCATGACCTCTGACCTTTTGCATATTACCTGAAATCCTCAGTGGGCGTTTAAATATAGTAAGGTCCAAAGATCGGATAAGGCTCGGAGGACCGATTGTAGCCGATCTAAAACTCCATCTCGTCGCATCACCACTCTGGAGTTCAGGGTCTCTGTGAGACACAATTATCATTCATTTAATGAAATTGCCCCTGCGTTTCGCAAACATGTTATGAAAGGATAGTTTCCATTAGAACTGGGACACCACCTCCCCCATCTCTGGAGGATCTAATTAAACTAAACTAGTTTCCAGCCCGTTCCAGATGACTTCAGAAAGATCCATTCATTATGTGTGCCCTCCAGTCCTGTTACAAATATCCTCAAATATTATATTTATCAATTAAATAGGTTATTAAACGGCAGAGTGTTGTCGGCAAATCTGCTGCGTCCGAGCCGCTGAGAATTGGGTTATTTCTACTACTGCCTACTGTACACACACACACACACACACACACACACACACACACACACACACACACACACACACACACACACCCACACACACACACACACACACACACACACACACACACACACACACACATGGAGTAAGATTTAGGTCTGGATTATGTGCAGCCTATTATGTTGGTACTGTACATTTGCAGAGTGATAAGGGGAAAATATTCCATATTTAGCAGCAGTCTGTTCATTATAACTGAACAAACCTCAAATCATTCATTGACGTCTTAGTCTCACTTTTGTTGTGACGGCTTTTGTGATTTATTTATTTAATTTCTTCGAATGGTTGTCATCATAACCCACTTGTCAAAATGATTATTTATTATTTGAGGTCATATATTTCTGAATCTGACTGTTCACTTGAACAGAACCTCACTAACTCGGCTTGAATCTCATGGTAGTTTTATACTCCATTCTCACTTGCACTGTAATGGTGTCATGGGGACGCGAGCAAACCACTCTAACCCGTGGCACCCTGGTAACATTAATGATAATCTTTTCCTCACTTGCTCCAGAGGGAATCGGAACTATTGGATTAACGTGCCGTGACCTGTAAGGCTTCACCAGCGGGGTGTTTTCCATACGTCTGAAATGTACTTGTGGTGCAGGCCAATGAAAGGGTTGACATTACCAGCCATGACATACATGGGATTTTTGGGTCACGTTGGAATAGGCTCCATTGTCAACTAACAAAGGTAGAGGGTTCTAGCTTGAATGGCTTGGGTTCTGAAGCTGGTTTAGGAACGGTAGCTAGGGTGTGTTGATTTAATACTTAAGCATTAAAGCATCCCACCCATTACTTGAAACCATTATGTGTGGTTATAAATTATTATGAATGAATCGTGGTATATTTTTTGGAGTGTAACTGATTTCTCTAATCGTATTACTACTGTTGCAAATTAACATGATGCTATTTTAGACACTTCCCACTTTTCACTTTAAATAGGGAGACCTAAGGTCAACCTTCCCCTGATTTGTATTTCTGAGGAGAAAACGAGAAACTAGCCTGCTGAGCTCACAAACTAGAATCTTTGCATCTCTGACCAGGATAACCGGCCACATGGTAATATGATGTCGTCATCTTGATGTGTAAATGAGTGATGGAAAGCCATTACGCTAATCTTACCATTCAAATTTTTTAGTGTGAGAACTCCGAGCGAGATACCATCCCGGTGTCGCCCGTTGGATACATTTAGATGGAAATAGATGACACCCGTTACTTTACTTTCATGAAATACGGAAAATCTGTAATCTGACTCCAGGTGTTTTTACCTGAGACATTGATTTTCTTCAATGGATTTTATTTTTAAAAAATTTAAAGGAGGTAACAAATGAAATTTGTGAAGTGCCAATATTCAGTGTTCAATATTGTGAACGTTGGTAAAATGACACGGATATTTGAACCAATTTTACAAATCGAAGCATACGACGTTCATGCCGAAAAACTCTGATCAGCTACAGGAAGTAGAACCTGATGTACACGGAATTGAAATGACTAATTTTTCAGATTGAATTCAAATACGAATTCCGCTTGTAAAGTTGAGTTTAGCATTAGTAACTTTTCGTTTAAATAAAGTCATGTAATTTATTTCTGGTTGTTATGATGATTGTTTATTTATTCAAGTCAGTAGGTCAGCACGGTGGTGTGGTTCACATGTTCGCCTCACAGCAAGGAGGTCCTGGGTTCAAATGCAGGGCTTGGGTGTTTGTGTGGAGTTTATTTATTAATTTATTTATTTATGTATGTAAAAATATATTGTGCTAACGAGAAAACTTTGACATTATCACAAACTTTTCACATTGCATCATGATACTGATCCCCTTGCATGAATGGCTGCAATTCACTGCCATGTTTTTCACTTTGTTTTTCTATTGCATGTCTTATAAAATTTAACAGCCAGAGAGCTTATTGTTGGTCTTTATAATGTTTATAACCCGTCATTACATTGTTTTTACCTATAAAAGTGTTGATTGTTTAAAAAAAAAAAAAAAAGAAAAAAAGGCTGTACCTGATACTACTTTGTATGTTAACTACCTAAACCTACTTGAGAAACTTTTAAGGACTTTTCTGGTGAAAAATAGCACCTATGGTTTAAAATAAGAGCCGACGTTATTAATTTGACGTTTTTCCTGTGTATTAAAATGACGAATTAAGAAGAAAGTACCTTAAAAGCCTCTGAAAAGAAGACAGCTGTTATGTCTAGGTGGTTTTATATCTTTCAGATTTATATACTTTATATAAAATATGGTTAAATGCTGTGCATACATCAAGGGTTTTTTTTTCCCCAGGTATGTTATAACTTGTACCTTTCCTACTGTCATCATAATATTCGGGAGGATCCCTCCTTAAATTTAAATCCCTGCTTTACTGCTTTGTACATCAATCCTCAGTACATAGGAGGTGTAAACCTACACCCAGATTACATTTTAGACCCAATCTAACTCCCCGCATATGCTTTGCTGCTCTCCAGATTTCCCATAATTCACTGCAAGCTTGGTTAGCTTGACAAGAGCCCATTTGGCTAATGGTTCCCTCCTCAAACATGGCGGCCGCCAACTCCTCAGTCCGGGCAGGCTTTCCATCTCCGTCTGAGACCTCCCCAACTGAGGACATGGAGGCTGATGTATTCTGACAGAGACAAATGGCTTAGGGATGGGCGCGGTGCATTGTGGGATTGGGAGATAACACCGGAGTAGTTTGACGCTCACCCTGCTGCACTGGCAGGCCATGGTCTATCGATTAGAATTGCAGATAACACCGACTATCAGGTGAGACGGCGAGACAAACATGGGAGTTGAGTGGCAGGATCGTGAGCTCGGAAGTTTAGCGTAGGCGAGAGAGAGAGGGCGAGAGAGAGAGAGAGAGAGAGAGGGTTCATTCAACCTTGTCAGATGAAGTAAAGAGCGTATAGCCAGTTGAAGAACACAATTTGTGGTGTAATACGTTCTCATTTGGTCAGTCTTCCCCAACCATCATGCACTACAGATAATTGCAAAAATGTTTTTTCCCACCAGAACCATCACTGTTTTCTGACCTTTTAAAAATTGAACATTTTTCTCTTCTTTCCTTTGTGGGTTAATTGGTGTTTTAGGAGGAAAGACATTCTTGATAAATGCACCCATGCCATTTGTGATTGGTGTTTGATTGGGCGCACAGCGCAATGGGTCGGATAATTTTGTTGTTCCGATCCAGTTGGGTGTAAGTTTGGGGATTTGTCCTAGCTGAGAGTTGTCGGTGCTGAAAAGAAGGAGAATCACTCCGACTTTTCATTTGTTTCTCGGTAGGGTTGGAATATACAGTTGAACCTCACTCGACCAGACCCTGATGGACCAGATTTCGGGTCGTATGGACAACCTGTTTTTATAAGGATCGTTCGCGAGCACGCCGCACTAGCACTATGTTAATTGAATTACTGTATAATGTATTACAATATGTATTACATGTATTTACTGGACAGGTGCAATATAAATGTATTATTTGGGTGTTAAATATTCAGTACTACTGCACTTTTACAGAACTTTGAGGTGATTTTACTTGTACAGTATTCAGCATGGAGTATAGCCCCACCCCTGAAAAAAAAAAAACACTTCACTCTTACTGACTATTCACTAATCCGGACACTCCATCCCCCCTTTTAGTCCGTAGCAGCGAGGTTCAACTGTATTTATATAACAATGCATGCATAAAGCAATTGTATAGAATGGCTTAAGTGTGGATGTCAGACGTGTTTAAAAATTGCAAATAAAACATCAGTGGTGTGTTCTGTGTCATCAGTGGTCTGATTATTTGACAGTGATTGCATATGCTATGACTGAATAAAAACTATTTGTGAATACATTAGTGCTAAATAAGACGGTATGGGAGTAAAACATCTGAAGCATAGAAGTGCAAATGAGACAACAAACAGCAGCCATAGGGAATGATCAGACAGACACGAACACACACACACACACACACACACACACACTAATGCATTCCAAAAGCGAGCTCTTCTCAATAACATTTATGTATCTGTGCTAATTAGATGGTGTGCTTTTCCCCTTGGTGCCTACAGCAGATGTCCTGTGTAGCTGGTGATCATCTGAATCGCTGATATACGTGCCTGTGTATTTTTGGAAACAAAGATTAATATTTGATCAGGTCAAAACCCACAGCCATGCATGCAAAGGCATGCTACGGAACCCTGCGTTAGACTAATGCATAATTCATTCTTCTTATAAGTTTTTTTTTTTTTTTTGCTAGCACTTTATTTATGAAGGCGAAATGGAAAAAAAAATAAGAAACTGAGAAAAAACAAACAGATGCTTCAATTATGGCATGCAAGCTCATTTTCACACAACTTCAGAGTTCTGATTAAAGAGGCCCTGTTTCATTACGGTTTTCATCTCAGCATGTTTCAGCGTCTTTAATTCACGAATTTCAAGTGTCGCCTACAACCAACAAGTTGCTGTTTTGAACCCAATGTGAAGTGGGAAGGAAAGGCAAGTAGGAAGGTAAATTTGCGAACCACTACACCATGGAAGGTCATTTCAAGCAAGCACAATGACCACACTGGACTTTTTCCTCATCAAATGACCTCAGCTTCGGTATCTCGCAAGCTACAATTCCGGCTTCTGCGTAAGTGTGTAGCGCTTCTCATTACTAAAGGAAGATTTGACTAACAGGGCAAAAATCGATCTCAAAATGTCCCTGTATACTGATGACAAACTGGAACAATGTCATATTTGGTCATAACTTTTATTGATATTAAAGTCAAACATATCCCAAAAACGAAACGCTGAGGTTGAGTCGACTAAGTGTAATTAAAAACAATGTGCATAATGAAATTTTTAGAATTTTTATATTCAGAGCGTAATGAGCCAAAAATAAATCGGCGATTCTGCTTATACGTGAGCGCGGCCATATTTTAGTTGCTGATGACGTAGAAGCACTACTAGAGCCAAATCACTTGATTCAACAGGACTGTACTGCGCACACGGACTGCGCTAGAGCTGAATTCGAGAATGAACACACCATGGCTGAAGGCTATTAGGCGGAAATACAACCGTATATGTTTGAGCCAGAATATCGCTCAAATGAATCGAGTGATCACGAAAATTCAAGTGATAGTGAAGAAGACGTATCAGGCAATATTCGGGGCAGATCTCGACAACCTGCAAACAATTGGTGTGCTTGTACACGATGTATTCCGATGCTGGAGGACAAAGAATGCATGCGCTGCAGAAGCTGGGACATATATATATATATATATATATATATATATATGGAATATATCACAGTGTTCTTTTTTGTTTTCCATGTTAGAAGTTCTACAGCTGCTTCAGCTGTTTCTTTTTAGTAACACTTACTTTTCTAGGCTTTTGTTGCTGCTCCCCAAGTTTTTTCAGGCATATTGCGCCATCAAATTTAAAATGAGCTAATATTTACATGAAACAATAAAATGTCTGATTACGGAATTACTAATAAGCAACTCCTACTTACATCCATCTGAGTGTGAGTCAAGACATTTACAGCATGTCAAATTTCTACTAAATAAAAAAGAAATGTGGGTGGCATGGTGGCATAATTGTTAGAACATCCACAGATACATCTATACATGAATAATATTATCTAAAGGGAGCATGTATAGAGAAAAAAGCAACGGGCCTAAGAAAGAACCTTGTGGAACACTAAACTTAACATAAGGACATATAGACAAATCACCATTTACATCTACAACTGATAACAGTCGGTTAAATAAGATTTAAACCAGGAGAGGGCCGTTCCCTTAACTCCAACAACGTTTGCTAATCTGTCAAGGAGAATCATATAATCGGTAGTGCCAAAGGCTGCACTAAGGTCAAGTAACACAAGCAAGGAGACACAGCTGTGGTCAGAGGCCACCAGTAGCTCATTTACCACCTTAACGAGTGCTGTCTCTGTGCTAAGATGAGGCCTAAATCCTGATTCATACAGTTCATGAATGTTATTCGTACAAAGATATGAACGTAAGTGCTGTGCTACAGCTTTTTCTAAGATCTTAGAGCAGGGATGAGAATGGGAAATTGTATTTTTAGCTGAAAATTTAGTCTGGGGTCAGGGCGGAGCC
Source organism: Euristhmus nudiceps (assembly GCA_030068295.1). Classification (NCBI taxonomy): domain Eukaryota; kingdom Metazoa; phylum Chordata; class Actinopteri; order Siluriformes; family Plotosidae; genus Euristhmus; species Euristhmus nudiceps. The sequence goes on along the minus strand of JAQNCB010000028.1, from coordinate 6,460,557 downwards.
TGGTCGAGGGTTCAGGGGGCCGAAGTTTTACACATTTTAGACCACTAGAAATGGTCTCAGAGTGCCCAATTAAAAGATCATTTCAGTCCAAAGAAGCTTGAATTTTGGACGCTAATAAACACAAAAATAGTATCAATAATGCTCACCTAAAAAGAATTTATAACTTTATACTAGAATGAAGGGAATGATACATATAAATTAAACACATAAAACAGAAATATTTGACATAATTATGTTCATGTTGACAATCATATAAATGTTAAGTTATTTTATGAAAGAATGCAGTTACCTCTTTTTCTGTGAACTTGTTTTCTCAACAAAAACAATTTCCCTGTTCAACAGTTTGGGCTGGCCCGATCTTGAATGATGATCCCAAAGAATAGTTTGAACGACGAATTCTAACTTTCTCCACATGTTTCTTCCCTTTAGAACAGGGTTGGCCAATCTTATCCGCAAAGGGTCGGTGTGGGTGCAGGTTTTTACTTCGAAAAAGCAGTAGCCACATCTTCCATCTGTTTCAATCATGGATCTCCAATAAAAAAAAAGACTAGATTGCGCATCAGTGTTTCAGTTTTGAAGCTGCATGGCCGCCATCTTGGAGAGACCTCAAGATGTTTAAGATGCTTTAAGATCTCAAAATGTAGCAGTTGAAAGCCAACACAGCTTGAAAACCCTCAAAATTTTACTGCTTACATGCAGAATACCTTAAACTCGTATAACTTATGGTATAACCAGATCATAAGCTCAAGTCTCTATATTTTTATTTATTACAATGTCTGTGTTTTGTAGAGTGTTGGCTGTTTTTGCACCATAGTTAGAGAGAACCGTAATTTCAATTCTCTGTATGTCTTGCGGGGCAGCGGTGGTCTGGTGGTAGTCGGCCAGAGTTGGCTGAGATGGGCGCCAGCCTCCCCGCGACCCTTATTAGGAATAAGCGGTTTGGAAAATGAATGAATGTATGTCTTTCATATACTGCAGAATTGACAATAAAGCTGACTTTGAACTTTACCAATAATTTCACTTATTTTTGTAATGAATTAAAAAAAATTTAAACTCTGAATTGTGTCAATAAAACTATGCATCTTGGATGTAATTTTTTCTATTTTCGTATGTTTTCCATGCTATTTGAGTGCAACTTTCAACGGTCTGTAACTCTCACCAAGATGGCCGCCTCCCAGCTTCAAAATCGAAATGCTTATCGAATCTTTTCTTTTCTTTTCTTTTTTTTTGAGATCAGTGATTGAAGCAACTGGACGGTGTGGCTTCTGCTTGGTTGAAGTAAAAACCTGCACCCACACTGGCCCTTTGCGGATAAGATTGGCCACCCCTGCTTTAGAAGCAGCATGGTCAATCAAAGCAATTCACCTTCAAGAGCCATAATTAGTAATGTCATTGCAGTAGATACATTGGGCTTTGCCAGGAGCATCATATTTTCCAATGAAATCGGACAATTTCTCAACTACGTCTTCAGTGTTTTTGCCGATTTTTATCTTCAGAGTTCCAGTTCTCTCTAGCCAGTCCCAACGGAATTTATTCTTCGCGTCTTTATCTATCACCTGAATAAGCGATTCATTTTCTTTTGTGATAATTTTCACCATTTCGAAGCTCTTACTCGGTGTTACATCCTCAATCTTTTCGGCTTCATGGTGCGCCATTTTGAATGAGTATCAAAGCAAAACATGAAGAACCAATCAGAATGAAGCTTACATGTGATATTTTTGCCTTTCCTGTCTATGTTCGTTTCCCATTGGTCAAATTGCGATATTTCTCTCAGAACAGCCAATCAAATACAGTCTACTGAACTGCCGGTGTAAACAATGCCTTTTTCCCCGTGGGTTGACCGCATCAACACAAACCTACCCCCCTCCCCCCATAAATATTTTCTGCTCAGATTTAGATGATTCACAAAAATGACCCTGAGGTTAATAAAATCCGCGGAATTCCGCGGACCCGCGGAATTCTGCGGATTTTATCAACCTCAGGGTCATTTTTGTGAATCGTCTAAATCTGATCAGTTAGATTTCTCATTCTCATCCCTGTTAGAGCTAAAATAGAGGTTTAATATCGTTCTACAGTTGGACAGCTGATATGGGTCGAGATCAGGTTTTTTAATCGGAGGCTTGATAACTGCTAGTTTAAACAATTTAGTTAAATAACTAGTGGTAAGGGAAGAATTTATTACATTTAATAAAGTGTTGATCACTTCTGGTAGGATCTGAGTTTTGGGTCCTGGGGCTCAGTGTGGAGTTTGTGTGCTTTCTCAAAGCTTGTGTGGGTTTCCTCCAGGGAACACCAGTTTCCCCCTACTGTCCAAAGACATTCCCATCAGGATAATTGGCTCTTCCAAATTGCGCCTATGTGTGAATGGTTGTGCACGTCTTGATCCTGCAATGTTCTGGCGAGCTGTTTAGGGTGTATCCCATTAGGGTGTCTGCTGAGATAGGCTCCAGCCTCCCTGCAACCCTATCAGTATTAAATGGCTCGGAAAATGAGTAAGTGATTAAGTGAGTGAAAAAAATAAATGCTTCTCCATCCAAATCCACATAATTACTTTTGATAATGTAAAAGGTGATGATTAAAATCATCTTTGAGGATTAATAATTGGTGAGATTTTTTTTTCATCCCTTCCTTAGTCATTCTTCTCAGTATAAATAGTGACACCTTCTTTCTACAAACATGCATGATTTTTTTTCTATAGCAAAACTTTTTTATTTTAGGGGTTTTTTTTTCTTTCTTTCACTTCTTTCATGCAGTAGATGATTTTTACACTGACGCCAGCTTTTCTCCAGCCTCTGTATTTATTTTTTTTTTTTTTTTTTTTTTTTTTTTTTTTTTAAATGTAGTCAGATTCTCTGCCAAAATATCACTGAACAATTTACCTTGTAACAGTAGGGTATTCTTTCACCATGCATGTCTCCTACCTATTCCTGGATTTAAATGAATCTTCTACTGCTGTGTGTTCTGTCAGTGATTTAACCAATTTTCTAGTGTATTACTCATTCAGTAATGGAATTTGATACTAAAACGATATCCATCCTAGAGTAAGATTTATGGCAGGCAGAGAAATGAGAAATATATAATTCTATTTCACTCGGACTCACTCATCACCATTTAGACTTCCCTGAACTGAAATACTTTTTTTTTTTTGTTTTGTTTTTGTTTTTTGGATGTATCTCAACCAGATATGAAGTTACAGCATTTTAAAGTCTCATTAAAAGTAAAAAGGAATAAAATCACATTTAAAGATTTCATTCTGACTGCGGTACAGGAGTATGACAGCTTGGGAATTGATTAGACTTATGTCCATTTCACTACAGCCTGTAGCTCTCCAATAGCATTCCCTCAGCGTCATATTCACTGTATGCGGAAAACCACACTTAGCTAGCAGCGTTTATAATAGCTAGGCTAGCATGGTTACACAACATGATATACGCACGCACTCACATCACAATGGTGTAATGATTAGCACATTTGCCTCACAGCAAGACGATCCTGGGCTGGAAATTATAGGAGAGGGCGTTTCTAGGTGGACTTTGCACATTCTCTCTACTTGTGTATATTTCCTTGTTATACTCCAGTTTCGTCCCACAGTCCAAAAACACGCGCATTAGGCGAATTGACTGTTCCAAGTTGCCCCTAAGTGTGTGTCTGAGAATGGCTGTGTACATGTTGCCCTGCGATGGTCTGTCGAGTTGTTCAGGGTGTACTCCGCGTTCGTCCAGTGTTGGCTGAGATAGATTCTGGAAATGAGTCAGTGAGAAAGAATCCCAGCACAGAGCTGAAAAATAGCTTCCTTATATACACAGATACATACAACATAATCACACACAGCTGAACCAGAGACAGGCATAATTGGATGACGCAGTGAAGCCTCAACTGCACCCTCTGGCGGCGGGAAGTCGTCACGACAGGGCAGGTTCATGACACAGTTATTCCATGACTGATCATATACGAAATGATAACACACGAAGCATTGCTCAGCACATAATTCTCTATATTAGATTTTGCCTCATTCAATAATTTCTTATCCTTATATATTTTTCCTATTAGATTGTGATGATGTTGTTTATCTTTCTTTCTTTTCTCTGGCAGATTTTGTATTGGGTTGTTTTGAGAACATAATTATTTGAACAAACCACTTTCTTCTATTAGGGTCATAGGGAGACCGGTGCCTATATTAGCCAACACTGGATGAAGGCGGGGTACACCCTGAGCAGCTTGCCAGACCATCTCAGGACCACACACACACACATTTACACTCACACTTACACCCATGATCAATTTGGAGTGGCTGATTAGTGCACTCAGCATGTCTTTGGACTGTGTGAGGAAACTGGAATACACGGAGGAAACCCTTTCAACTACGGGGAGAACATGCAGACTCCTTACAGAAACACCTGAGTCTGGTGGTCGTGTGACAGGGAAGGCAATACCTGACGGGTGGTAATTGGATACGACTAAATTAGGGAGAAAATGGGAGAAAAATAAAAATAATAATAAAAAGAAAGAAAGAAAGAAACACCTGAGTCTGGGACACGAACCCAAGACCCAAATGTGTTAACCACAATACCAACGTGTCGCCCAGGCAATTACGTACTTTAGAAATTGGAAAAGGATATTGGTGTTTAGTTAAAGCCTGTATTAAAAAAATGGTGTGTGCAGTGTTTTTCTACAGTATACACTTTTAGTTTTGTGATCTTCTGATTTAAATAGAAGTGTTCTGAAGATTCAGCAACATTTCTCAATGTCTCAACGTCCTTAACAGACAAGGACAGAATAATCGAGGAAAACTGGATACTTTCCTAAAATGGAGAAGTGGACAGAAAGGAAGGATGGGGGTCAGTGTGTATCACATTTAGTCCAGATGAGGACACGATAATATCAAAGAAGAGCCAGAATGTTTAGACTGCTCTATAATTCTATAATTCTTTTATCATCAAGACAGATTAATATGGAGTTTTTTTAATCCAAAGTAACTCACATAAGTCATAGTCAAAAGTTTGTCACCTTATACAGGATGGCCCAAAAAAAAAAAAAAAAAAAAAAATTTAAAAAAAACGTACATATTTCAAAGGTAAATAAAAAAACAGATAATTAAATTATAATTTGCACACAACTTGAACACCTTGACCTTGAAGAACTTAATGTTGTTTCAGCAGATGGAGCTCAGCAGCGACTCCACTTCCTGGGAGTGCTCAGGAGAAACAACCTGGAGGCTAAACTGCTGGTAACCTTCTACAGAGCCACCGTGGAGAGCATCCTAACGTACTGCATCACAGTGTGGTATGCTGGGTGCACAGCAGCAGACAGGAGAGCTCTGCAGAGAGCGATCAACACCACCCAGAAGATCACTGGGTGCTCTCTGCTCTCTCTGGAGGACATTGCCAGCTTCTCGCTACCTCAGCAGAGCTGCTACCATCACCAAGGGCTCCTCTCACCCTGGTCACCATGCACCTGTTCAACCTGCGGCCCTCTGGCAGGCGCTACAGGTCTCACAAAACCCGGACTAATAGACTTAAAGACAGTTTTTTTCCCCCCCAGAGCCATCAGTGCTCTGAACTCAGAACACTACTGAACACATCTCAACATCTCAGCAGGATTATTCTGTGCAATAACTTGCATCTTCGACGTGCAATAATCAGCGTTATATGTCCACCCATCCTTTGTTCAAAATCCATCTGAAGCATTTGAACCAATAACTGTGCCTTAATCTATATGTATATATTTACCACCTTATCTTTTTCTACGAATGTTACTTATGTTATGTTCCTTTTATATCTTTCATGTTTGCACTGAGCACCTTGTGGAGCAGCGCTCCTAATTTCGTTATGTGCACCGTCATATAATGACAATAAAGGCTTTTGATTTGATTTGATTTTTGATTTGTGTTAGCCCTGCAGTAGACTGGCGATCTGTTCGGGGTGTACTCCACCTCTCAGTCAGCTGGCATTGACTCCAGCTCACCTTGTGACCCTGAAGATAATCAGTATAGATAGTGCATAAATGCTGGGGCCTGTGGCGTAGCGGTTAGAGTGCTGGGCTCATGGAGGAGGTCGTGGGTTCAAATCTCGGTGAGACCCCCGCTGTGCTAGGACCCCTGGGCAAGGGCTTAACCACAAGTGTGCCTCTGTCCACCCAGCAGTATAAATGGGTACCAGTAAAAAAAATACTGGGAAGGTAAACTGCAATGGACTAGTGTCCCATCCAGGAGGAGTTGAACTCCTAGTCGCTTCACGCTACAGAAACCGGGGATAAGCACCGGCCTGATGAGCCACTGGGCTCGCGTGTAAAAGCCCACAGACTTTACCGTTATACTGTATAAATGGAAGCCTTATGAAAGTTATAGCCCAGCAATTTTGGACCACAAAGAAAAATAACAATGCACCACTGAATTGAGAAGATCACATTCCTTGTTGGATGGCTCCACCTACATTTATGGAAAGGAAAATATGGATTACACATTATTATGATCTTAAGTACTATTAAACGTGTTGCACAGTGGCGTAAAAGGTAAGGTCTGTGGGCTTTTACACCCGAGCCCAGTGGCTCATCATGGACTTTTACACCCAAGCCCAGAGGCTCATCAGTGCCGGTATTTATCCCCAGTTTCTGTAGCATGAAGCAACTAGGAGCTCAACTCCTCCTGGATGGGACACTGGTCCATCGCAGGTTACCTTCCCAGTATTTATACTGCTGGGTGAACAGAGGCACACTTGTGGTTAAGACCTTGCACAGGGGTCCGAGCACGGAGGGGGTCTCACCAAATTTCAAACCCATGACCTCGTGATCATGAGCCCAGCACTCTCACTACTACACCACCGGCCCCATGCACAATGGCGTAGTGGTTAGCATTTCCACCTCAAAGCAAAAAGGTTCTGGGTTCGAGTCTCAGGCTCGGTGAGATTGTTTCCGAGTGGAGTTTGAATATTCTACTGTATATGTGAGGGTTTCCTCTGGGTTCCACTGCTTTGCCTTGTACAGTCAAAAGTCATGCATATTGGGGTAAATGGCGGTTTCACATTGTCCCGAAGTGGGAGTGTAAATGGTGTGCGTTGGCCCTATGGTTGACTTGCAAACCATTCAGGGTGTTCCTCGCCTCTGCCCAGTATCGGATGAGATAGGCTCCAGCCTCCCCGACCCTAGAAAGATTAAAATGAATGAATAAATGAATGAATGAATACGATTACCCTATCTATAGCTTAAAATAATAATAATAAAAAAAAACTTTTATGGCAAGTGATAAGCATCCATACACATACTCTCTTAGAATAACCGAGGCTTAAAAAAATTAAACCTATCTTGAATTTTTATAAGTTCTAGTGACCAGCTCAGGCTATGTAAAATGTAAAAAAGCTCATTGAAATCTCTATGAAGAGAATAATAAATATAATTCATTATTGGAAGCTTATGCCTCAAACTATTCCATGAAAAAACTAAACAAAGCAAAGAGATTCGTCCGCACAGACATTTACATCGCCAAGGCCAGAGAAATATGATTGTCTATTCCTTACGTTCTTTCTAAGTGGTTGTATTTAATTGCCTATCCTCTTTCCTCATATTTCCTTCTGGTGAGATCATGTAGCAGAAGATTGGCAGAGGAACCTGGGTTTCCTGCTGGACCTTCATCTTGTGCTGTAAATGGACATTATCAGGCACTTGTTTTGAGCGTACAGCTCACCTGCCTATCAGCATTCTTTACCTCTTTCATGCCACCCAAAAAGGATTTCTATATGGTATGATGCCGTGAATCTCACTGAGCTATTCTATTGCTGTGGAGTGATGTTTTATTGTGTGTGAGAAGGAGAGAAAATGAGAGCGAGAGATCGGGTGTGTGTGTGTGTGTGTGTGTGTGTGTGAGTGTGTGTGTGTGTGTGTGTGTGT
>JAQNCB010000028.1:6434702-6452576 GCA_030068295.1 Euristhmus nudiceps | reverse complement strand
TTATGTAGACAAATAATACTATTTATAGTCCCGGACGAGGGGGGGGGGGTGGTGGCGTGAAATGTTTTCTTCTTACTGGGGGGGCGTCACAGGAAAAAAATTTGAGAAGCACTGGTGTAGTCGACGGTACTGGAGATGGAACCAGTGAGACTCTTAGGTATTTATATCAGATGTAATCCACACACTCTGATAAACCCAGTGTGTTAATTGTCACTTCCTGTCATCTTAAAGCGACATGATGGACATGTACTGTGAAGCCCAGAGGAGTCTCTGGTGGTGCGAAATGCAGGTCACTTCATCTCCACCATGCCACATGAAAGTAATAAATCCTAGATTAGGATTGTTAGTTTCTGATTTTTGCTCATTACCTCATTGAAATGTCATAACCTTTTAATAGGTCAGATTATCACTCTTACTGAAATATTGCGAAAGGCAATCGCAAACACCACCCAAACACACTTTCCTTCTACAGCCTCCGAGCTTAAAGGGCAAGGAGCGGTCGTGTGGTTTCATCTTACACACCGCTCAAATACTCTTCTGTTTCATGTAATTCAATTAACAGCTGTATTTTCTGTCAGGTTTTTGATGAGTTCCGGGTTAAAGGGTCAGTGCAGAGTGTTTCAGTTTTGTTTCAGGCTCCGGTTTAATCTGTAGCACCCGAACCGTCTCTGTCTTGACAGGCTGATGCTCCACCTGTTATGTTGCTTAACAGCAGGGGACAGAAGGGTCCTGCTGTCTTTTCGTCTCTATGAAAAAGCTAGCAAATGCATTGTGGGAGATCCAGGCTTGGTCAGACAGCTGGAGCTCAAATCTAAACTCAGCAGTAGGGCTTCTTTATGTCTTTTTGCCCTACAATGCTTTGGTTGGGGAGAGAGAGAGAGAGAGAGAGAGAGAGAGAGAGGGAGAGGGAGAGAGGAATAATGAATATATTATTTAAACTAAACAGAAAATGTGTTCTCACCAGAAGCCAAAACAGATAGAAGGTTAAAAATAGAGCTTGTGAATGGAGTTTTTTATTATCATGCATTATGTTTGTGTAATCTTTTACGGTCACAAACACATCATGAAAATGCACATTCATTAATTTGATGAAAAAGCCTTCTGTTTAAATCATGCAGAACCAACAGGTTTTATGTATATTTGCACTGTGCTGCACTCCTGTAATTCTATTTTAAGATGGTTGGATGAATACATAGTTGGATGAATGGATAGGTAGATGGATGGATGAATGAGCAGTAGGATGGGTGGAGAAATAGTTGGATCAATGAATGGGTAGATAGATGAATGGATGGGAGGGCGAATGGATGTTAGTATGGATGTGTAGGTGGATGGATGGATGCATAGGTAGATGGGTGGATGGATGGATGGATGTATGGAGAGGTGGATGGGTGCAAAAAAGTTGGAAAGAGGAAATGATGGTTAGATGGATGGATAGGTAGATTGATGGTAGATGTATCAATGGGTGGAAGGATGGGTGGATGGATAGGTCGATGATACATGTATGTATGTATGTATGGTAGATGGATGTATGCATGTGTAGGTGGATGGATGGATCGGTAGCTAGATGTATGTGTTGATGGATGGATAAGTGGATGATAGATGTATGGATTGGTAGAAAGATGAATGGATGGGTAGATGGATGGGACTTCCTGGTTAAATAAAGGTTAATAAAAAATGGATGGCTAGGTAGATATATGATTGATGGATGGATGGATCGGTAGATAGTTATATGGATGGATAGGTAGATGATAGATGTATGAAAATGTAGAAAAAGGAATAGATGAGTAGATGGATGGATAGATAGATGGTAGATGTATCAATCGGTGGATGGATGGATAGGTAGATAGATGTATGTATGGATGGATTGATAGGTGGACGGATAGAACGGTAGATAGATGTATGGATTGATGGGTAGATGGATGAATAGATAGGTAGATGATGGATGTATGGAAATGTAGAAAGATGGATGGATTGATGGGTAGAGGCATGGATGGATAGGGATGTATGGATGGGTAGAAAGATGAATGGATGGGTAGATGGATGGATGAATAAGTAGATGATAGAGGTATGGATAGGTAGATGGATGGCTGGATTGATAGGTGAATGGATGGATCGGTAGATGGATGTATGGATAGGTAGAAAGATGGATGGATTGATGGGTGGATGGACGGGTAGATAGATATATGTATCAATGGGTGGATGATGAATGGATGGATGGCTAGGGAGATAGATCTATGGATAGGTAGAAAGATGAATGGATGGATGGATGGGTAGATAGATGCTGGATGGATGGATAGGTAGGTGGATGTGTACAGTGCTGTTCAAAAGTTTTTGCCCCCTGACCAATTTCTGGCATTTTTTTTGAATGGTTGTCCCTGTCATCCATTTCAGATTGAGCAAACCTAAATATTACACAAAGATAAAACACAAGTAAATACAAAATGCAGTTTTTAGTGCCAGTTGCATTCATTAAGGGGAAAGAACATCTGAACCTACAAAGGCCGTGTGAATAAGTAATTGCCCCCTAAACCTAACAGCTGGTTGAACCACCTTTTGCAGCAATAACTGCAGTCAAGCGTTTGCGATAAGAGGTGATGAGCCTTTCACATCGCTGTGATGGGATTTTGGCCCACTATTCTCTGCGGAATTGTTTAAGATCAACCAGATTGATGGTTTTCGGGCATGAACAGCCTTTTTAAGGTCATGCCACAGCATCTCAATAGGGTTCTGGGCGGGACTTTGACTAGGCCACGCCAAAACCCTCATTTTATTCAGAAGTGGACTTGCTGGTGTGCTTCGGATCATTGTCTTGATGCAGAACCCAGGTGCGCTTTGGCTTGAGGTCTCTAACTGATGGACGGACATTCTTCGCCAGGATTTCTTGGTGGATTTCGACCAGAATTCATGGTTCCATCAATCGTGACAAGTCGCCCAGGTCCTGAAGCAGCAAAACAGGCCCAGATCATCACACATGCACCACCATTTAAATTTGTTTGATGATCTGAAAAAAGGTTGTGTGACAAAGGTGCAAAAAAAGTAAAAAATCAGTAAGGGGCAAAAACTTTGCACAGCACTGTAGGTAGATGGCTAGATTGATGGCTGGATTGATGGGTAGATGGATGGATGAACAGGTAGATGGATAGGTATGTGGATGGATAGGTAGATGATGGATGTACAGATGAGTAGAAAGAGGAATGGATCGGTACATGGATTGATGGATGAACTGATGGATTGATGGATGGATGAATAGCTGGAACAGTCACCTAATTGAGTTCACCATTCTAATACTGACAGCTAAATATTTTTACTTTTTATTTTCTCCTGCTTTGACAAAAAAAAAACTGCTTCTCACATCTGTTCCAGTTCTGTGAAGAGACAGGAGCTTATTTTGAGGGGTGGGCAGCGGCACTCCTTAATTCTGCCCTCTGATTCTGTGAAAATTGGAACCTGCACTGGTTTTTCAGCTTCATGTCTCCGAAGAAGAAACTGGAAACCTTTTGATCAGTCTGAACTCTCAAATTAATTCCTGTGATTCGGGTAGAAGAAAAAAAAATCTTTCCGAAAAAATATTTATTGAGGATAGAGGGGGTAAAAACCTCGAGAGATGAAGATGAAAGCAAGAGTATCTCAGGATCATGGTGGGTATAATCATGCAGATGCGACTACAAGAATGAAATGTATACGTGTTGCAACAATAAATATGAATTATATGATCAGGATGTTCATAAAGACATGGATTTAGATTTCTATGAAGATTGAAGGAAGTGATGTGTTGTGGAATATGTACAGGACCTGTGTGTGTGTGTGCGTGTGTGCGCGTACTCACCGGCCACTTTATTAGGTACACCTGCCCAACTGCTCGTTAGCTCAAATTTCTAATCAGCCAATCACATGGCAGCAATTCGATGCATTAAGGCATGTCGACATGGTCAGGACGATCTGCTGCAGTCCAAACCGAGTATCAGAATGGGGACGAAAGGTGATTTAAGTGACTTTGAACATGGCATTGTTATTGGTGTCAGACGGGCTGGTCTGAGTATTTCAGAACCTGCTGATCTACTGGGATTTTCAGGCGCAACCATTTCTAGGGTTTACAGAGAATGGTGCGAAAAAGAGAAAATATCCAGTGAGCGGCAGTTCTGTGGGCGAAAATGCCTTATTGATGTATGAGGTCAGAGGAGAATGGCCAGAGTGGTTTGAGCTGATAGAAAGGCAACAGCAACTCAAATAACGACTCGTTACACCCGAGGTATGCAGAAGAGCATCTCTGAACGCACAACACCTCGAATCTTGAGCTAGATGAGCTACAGCAGCAGAAGAGCACACCGAGTGCCACTCATGTCAGCGAAGAACAGGAAACTGAGGCTACAATTCGCACAGGCTCACCAAAATTGGAGAATGGATTGGAAAAACGCCTGGTCTGATGAGTCTCGATTTTTGCTGCAACATTCGGATGGTAGGGTCAGAATTTGGCGTCAACATGAAAGCATGGATCCATCCTGCCTTGTATCAACGGTTCAGGCTGGTGGTGGTGGTGTAATGAGGTGGGGGATATTTTCTTGGCACACTTTGAGCCCCTTAGTACCAATTGAGTATCGTTGCAACGCCACAGCCTGCCTGAGTATTGTTGCTGACCATGTTCATCCCTTTATGACCACGATGTACACATCTTCTCCATGTCATAAAGATCAGGTCATCTCAGACTAGTTTCTTGAACGTGACGATGAGTTCACTGTACTCAAACTCCATGGTCACCAGATCTCAATCCAATGGAGCACCTTTGGGATGTGGTGGGACGGTAGATTCGCATCATGGATGTGCAGCAACTGCGTGATGGTATCATTTCGATATGGACTAAACGCTCCGAGGACTGCTTCCAGTACCGTATTGAATCTATGCCATGAAGGATTAAGGCAGTTCTGAAAGCAAAAGGGGGTCCAACCCAGTACTAGTAAGTTGTACATAATATAGTGGCTGGTGAGTGTATATGCACAGTGTTTGTGTGGCTTTTTTTTATTATAATGTGAATGATTCTCTCTTCCTCTCTTTAATGCATATTTCCCGCTCCTTTTAATCACCTTTACGAGACATCAGAGTAGTATTTTCCTGGAACGCCGTCATATAATCATATATTTCCTGCGCATATTAATAATCTCCTGTAAAATGATCTTTCTCTGGGCACATTTCATCTTCAAGCTAAAAGATTTTTACTCTGCTTTAATATTGTGCACCTTTTTTTTTTTCCTCCCGAATCCCTCATGCTGAAGGGCGGTGATTCACATCACCCCGAGGCCGGTGAAGGGTGTGTGAGGGCAGGGAGGTCTTGCATGGCTGCATACATCTAGAGAAGTCATGAGTCAGGCATGGAGGAACATGGCTGAATGAGGGAGAGTCGATGCGTGACAGTCTTTAAGTGCATCCTCCCTGTCCATCAAAACCTGGAGTGACAGAGCGCGCAATTACTTTCACAGATTGTCCCTGGAGAGAGAGGGCCCGCCCCCCCAAACCCACCAACCCACCCCGCCAAATACACACACACACTCACACACAGACAAAGAGACACATGATCAAGCCTGTTCAAGGTTTTCAAGGTGGTTAAATATTTACCACTATTCTATTTAATACATTCTCGAATCTGATTGGACGGAGGGTGTTGTTCGTCGTATTGGCAGATGCTTCATGATGTACAGGTACGAAATGTCAAGCACGTCCGCCTCACAACAAGACGGTGCTGGGTTTGAGGCCCGGGTTCGGTGAGGTTGTCTCTGTGGGGTTTTGCATGTTCTCCCTGTGCTTGTCTGGGTTTCTTCCAGGCACTCCGGTTTCCTCCCACAGTCCAGAGACATGCACATGAGGCTTATCTGCTGTTCCAAGTTGCCCCTAGTTGTGAATGTGAATAGTTGTGTGTGTGTGTGTGTGTGTGTGTGTTGGACTAGAGAGCTGTTTGTTCAGGGTGTCCCCTGCCTTCACCCCGAGTTGGCTGAGCTAAGCTCCAGCCTCTGTGTGACCCGAGTAGCATGAATACAGCGGTTCGGACAATAAATAAATGAAGGAATGATATGGAGAGACTTTCTATAATCGAATTAATAGGAGTCTCCAGTTCGAGAGCTTTTTTTAATGGTTCCATGTTTACTTTGAAGCCAGAAGCCAGAGTTCGATTTCCGAGCCGTGTTCACAAGTCTCCGGGACAATATCTTCAACCCCCATGCTTGCATGGGTTTCCTCCAGGCATCCCGGTTTCCTCCTACAGTCCAAAGACATGGATAATATGCTAAATGGCTTTTCCAAGTTGCCCCTAGGTGTGAGTGTGCGAAAGAAAGGCTGTATGTGTGTTGGCTCTGCGATGGCCTGGCAAGCTGTTCAGGGTGAACCTCGCCTTCTCCCAGAGTCAGCTGATGTGGGCGCCAGCCTCCCCGCGACCCTAATAAGGGTTAATCAGCTTAAAAAGTGAACAAATGAATGATTAATTTGAGAAAAAAATCCTGGATGTTGAGGGCATTTTGACGCAAGTGCGAGCAGGAAGTGATGCGTCTGATGGACGCGTCACAACGCCACATGAAAGTGCGAATGTATGCGAGTGTGTTGTGAGAATCGTTAAAACATTCAGTGGCTTTTTGTGTGTTAGAACAGGAACAGAACATGTGTGTGTGTGTGTGTGTGTGTGTGGTATTGATGCTTCTCCGAGCAGAAAGTTCAGAAGTGTTTTATTTCTGACGGCGTTCATTACTATTCTGTACTGACTGAATTAGAATAACACTGGCGAGAAATGGCACTGTGGGGCTCCCGTGCTGCTGTCCTCCTGGAGATCTTGAGTTTGAATGCAGGTTGATGCACACAGACATTCAGAGCTGAGCTAATTAGGGGCATCTGTGAACCCGAGGATAGTGCGTTACCTCCGAGAGTGTTATACCGCCCCTAAAATATGCAGAAATAAGCAGCTGGAAAAGATGTGGATGGCAGGCATCACGTGTCTCGGAGCAAGCAGACAAGCAGATGGACTCGCCCTGGAAATATAAACCTTATAAACTTGTTTACGTTCACATGTGTTCATAAGTCTATGGGGCCCCATTCACGACTCAAGTTAAGCGACAGAAACATTTTTTTTTTCATGCACGCATAAGCCGTCATCGAGTTCTTTTGTCATTTTTGATGTCAAGTGACAGTTGCTTGTGATATGACAGTTTCTTGGCTGACTCACAGTAGAGCGTGATGACAACAGACACTGTAGCTCGGTATACTTCTGGCATGTCAAAATCACATAATGGTGAGCTCACTCTCTCGCTCTCGCGCTCGCACTCTCTCAATCTGCCATGCAAAAGCATGCACTTAGATGTATATCATTCAATAAAGTGATAGCGGTACCATATGTTCCCCCACTCTCTAATAATGATGATGATGATGATAAAAATGTAAGTGCACTTTTGTTATGTGTTTATTGCTTTAAAAATGGCTCATTCCTTTTGAGGTGGAGAGGTTTTATTTGAGGTCCAGAGTTAAGCTGTAAAAGATAAAGTTGTTACTGTGTGATGACTCATGGTCACAGTCACCTGCTAGACTAAGCTTTTATATTTTATGATGTCAGTTGTTTTGAGGGATTATGTCAGGGACATGTAGCCTTGTGAAGTGTGCAGCTTTAGAATCGATAGCATGATTTTTTTATTTTATTTATGTTTTTTTGACGGTCATGTGCCTTCTGCTGATCCAGCTACTCTTGTCGAACCAGGATGACCCCACGACTACCATGATGTTTGTTTTAGTCTGATCTGTATTTACAAAGAATTTGGATGTCCACCTTTTTTTTTTTTTTTTTTTTTTTTTTTTTTTTTTTTTTTTTTTTTTTTTTTTTTTTTTTTTTTTTTTTAAACATCCGGACCTTCTGAGGGGCAGCGAGGCGGCGGGGGGGGGTATTGAGCGGGCAGCTGTTAATGCTTAATCTCTCTCATGCTGACACCAGCTGAATTAATTGATAGCACTCTTAGGAAGCCTGGCGGAAAGTTGTCAAGGCTCATCAGATAAATCACAGGGCGGGATTCCAGTGTGGCGTTTACTGTCTTTGGCTTCAGCCACCCCGGCTTTGTGTTTGCGCAGGGTTTATGATAAGAGGGTCGGTGAAGCGGGCAGGAGTTGAGTGGCTGGTGCTTTCAAAGCACTTCCAGACGATGTTTGTGTGTGTTCTCTTGTGTCTTTTTTGCTGTCAGCTACTTACCTTACTATTATAGAAAACCTTTAAAGCTGACACACTCGTAAGCGATCTTGTCTGAAAGTGCAAGTAAATTTTATTGAGAAGAGAATCGAATAAATCCGAAGCGGGATTCGCATATTTTCGGAAATGGTCAGTCCAATTTGAGGTGAATGATCCGTATTCGTGGTCTTGGTGAAAAATGTTGGACTGGTGTAAAATAAGAAATTTTCACATACTTATTTAAAATACTCAGTTTTCGAAGAAGCCGCTAATTTCGTGTATAATGGCGGCATTTTCAACTGAAACCAACCGGAAACCATGTTGCAATATTTCACGGCTATATCACTTGCGTGCAATGCTGTAGTGGTGGTACATACTGGTACACGCCGTGTACCCACTTGTTTTTAGTGGCTGAGTTGCGTGTTCTACTTTGGAGTTGATCAACATAAATTTCTGCAAATGTGTAAATAAAAAGCAGAGATGAAGTGCTAAATAATTTCAAAGCCCCTCCCAGGCACGGATATGAAGTGCTAAATAGTTTCAAAGCCCCTCCTGTACCACCCCCCTCCCGCGTGCGCCGTGCGCCTCGGTCGCTTTACTGCCATTGTGCACTCACTTATTTTTTGACCACTACAGCACTGTTTACGTGTGACTTCCCTGTCACTCACAGCAATAACTGCCCAATTACGGGTGTCTGTGAGCTCATTTGTACGAGGAGGCGGATAAGCGCTTCCCTTCAGAGTGTGTTAGGCTGCCCCAAAATACTCATGCACAGCAGTTCGTAAAGAGGTGGGTGGCAGCAGTGCATGTTACGGAGGGGGTGTGTGGTATTAAAGGCAATACTTGATGTATGGGAATTGAATATGAATAAAATTACAGGAGAAAATGGTGGGAAAAGTAATATCGGAAACATACTGTATATTTGTGACTGAGACTAGAATAAACAAAAAAAATTACACATTTCTGATTTTTTGAAAATGCATGCTTGTAGTCAAGGCATGCTTTATCCTGTCTTGATTTATTTTATATTCTGAGCTGATTTATTATAGCTTATAAAGAAGTAAAAGTTTAATAACATATTAAACATTAACTTGCAAAATTAATAAAGTACACTCCCACAACTACATATCTCAGTTTACTCCCGAAATATGCTGCATGAGGCAGTAACGACCCTCTCAAGGTTTGCATCATAGGGGGGGAGCTGACCACAAGGCCTCCACCATTTTCTCTCCAGATGTTCTATAACAGCGTCCGACTTCACAAGCAAGGGAAAAAGTGCCATTACTTTAAAAGCACCATTAATTTGAGGTGATGCTGTTTTGGAGTAACACAGGGGAATAAATCTGCCCCACATTCATTTTTCACCTTCAACGTTTTACAACCTCTAAAGCCATGTCGGCCATCCGCAATCACAACAGCCATTTGTTTTTATTGGTTGCAACACTGCTCATCCGGATAGACGCCAGGCTGACATGCACGATATGTTGCTTTATGTTTTACAGAAATGAAGGCAATGCCAAAACATAACAGAGCAGTTTAATTTCAGCAATGAAGTCTTATCGGTGGGAGTGAAAGAAAAAAAAATTCTTCGTACTGTTACAATAGCTGGCCGATGTCAGGTGTGGGAACTGTTGACTGTGCTGCGATAATTTCTGGTACATCCATGTCTATTACTGGGAATAAAAATGGAGTGTAATTTAAAAAAAAAATTTTAATAACATGTTGGTTTCGAAGTTGCTAATCAGCTAGCATTTTTATCGACAACAGGCTGCAGAGTGGTGCGCAATACAGAAAACATTCCGTCGTACACATCCTCACTTTTTTACAGCCATATTGAACACCGAAGTGCGTCACACATTTGAGGGCAGATGGATTACAGAGGTAGAACACCGCATTCAACTTCCACTCATATCAAGATGGTGAATCTGGTGGGAAGAGTTTAGAGGAAAACCGCTCGTAATGACTGACATTTTGAAAAACTGAACTGTAATGCTCTGCTAATTAGCACATTTTCAGGAATGGAGGTTATCACGAAGGAGCGATTTTCTACGACACGCGTTTATAAAGCGGCGGTGCACAGAACAAGCCTCTTGTTGTTCAGTCTACACCCCCCCCCACAAGTCTTTCTCCTTCTCCTCCTCTTTGACAGACAGTCTGCATTGCACATTTGGCTCATAATTGCATGCACTCGATGGTCGCTGGTGTGTCCCGTCCCCTGAGTCCTTTTTTTTTTTCTTTCCCCCTTTTCTCTGCAATAACAGTAGAACAGAGGCCCTCTGTCCCCAGGCTCACCTTTGACTACCCTTTATTTACCTTTGTGCCACAAGGCTGAGCAAACTCGTGAGAAACTCTCCTCACTATCGTCCCTTCGAGTGCTCGCTCTCTTTTTTAAATCATACTTCCTCATGAGGATTGGGAAGCTTAAATAAAACCCAAGCTGTGTGCAAGTTTATCTTGCATATTTTTCCAAATTAAAGAAGGAGTGGCACAGGAATAAGGTTTACCCTTTAAGGAACAGGGTGGGTGGGGTGGGGAGGTGGGGATATTACATTTCAGAACGAGCTGAAATTTTTGTTGGCTGTACTAATTGAATACAATGCAAAGCCTGGACGCACTGTTATTGTTTGTCAAAGCGAGGTCCGATACGTGGCGTTTCCTCATAATGCCTGTCTGAGTGGGGTTTTTAAAAAAAAAATTTTTTACGATAAACGTACAGTTGAATAGTTTTATATGAGGTTTCTTCACGGTGCATGATCTAAAGATTCATGATTTGGCGGCTCCATAAACCTTTTTGTGAAATTTAAGCCAGTCTACACAGAGATATGAAAGAAATCTGGTTGTATTTTGGCGAGCAGCAAGACGGGGTGAGGTCAGGGTACCGCAGGAGATGACTGAACAAAAAAAAATGCACATCTGTATTTTTATTCGTTTAGAAAACATAATCTGTTCATTTTGAATAATAGATTAGTGTTTGGTTTCATCCATACTATAAAGATAAGGCGGATTTATTCAGCGTCATGTCTCGGGGGATAGTTTGGGTTATTTGCGGGTTGTTCTCTTTAACACGAGATGTTTTGAAGTAATTTTTTTTCTTCCTCCTCAAGATCTTAATAAACTGCTTTTAAAAATGGAGCATTGCTCAAAAACACTCACTCGAACCCCGTGTGTATCGATGTGTATGTGTGAGAGTAATTACAAGTATACTATGAGGTGTCGGAGATGATCAAACCTGGCAATCTCACATGATGATTGACACATCAGCAAACCCTTGTGTAACAAGAGCCAGTATGGAAAGCCAACGGAGTGAAAAATGACTCTTGTATTTCTTGCGGAATGATGTCATGTGAGTGTGTTGTGTATGCACATGTAACCTTGTGACTTACGACCCGTATGGATGGTGCGGCATGCCCCTTGTTTGTTTGCGCGAGTAAGGATGATGCTTTTGACGAGAACGGTTGACGGTTTCTCCAGGTCAGTGGTCCTTCTTCCAAAAAAGACTCGAAACCCGAGTCGAGCAAAAACAAGCGTAAAACAAACGCAGCAGCCAACAAGTGTCCCTCGGAATCCAGCTCAGCCGGGGGCTGGCACCGGGCCGTCCGCAGCTGTTCCAGTCCTGCCATGTCATTGCCAGGTCTCGTAACCCAACCTGGACGCTTTACGAGAAGAGGAATGACCCTGTGGGTTTTTGCTTTAAATGCCTTACCAGCCCATCCCTGGGCTCATGCACTCAGCCCCCCCAGGATGAGATAATGGTTTTGTGTTCACGGCCGTGTCGAACACCCAGTTTCACACAAGACTACCAAACCAAAATAGAGAGGACACCTACGGTAGATGGCCGCACATTTATTAACCTTTACCTTAAATACCTTGAATGATCCAACTTCCATTTTCAAATATTATTAAAATGTGCTTTTTGTCGAGTCTTAAATGATCATGCCGTATCACTTCTCAGTATTTATTCAGCCAATTAAGGTCATTATCAGGCAATTTGTGCATTGAGGTATGAAAGAGCAGGGGCAGAATTATCCAAATTAAATGAAGTACCCAGAGATAGAGAACCACTGATCTGAAATTATGCTTTGTCAAAGTGTTTGTGCATGCCAAAATGATTTCCAAGTCAGCGATTTACTGTGGATTCAGTTAATTATCTCGCAGCGATTTAAATTCATGCGTACATTATGATCACTAATTACAGATAACTGCCGCACTTTTTTTTGTGGACAGGCCTTGACTTTTAGACGAAGGTCAGCATTTACACTTCATTAGGACTCACTACAACTTCGTCCAGAAATAGACTTAAATACTCCTGCGCACAACTCCAGATGCCCTTCGGTACTGTCAGGAGGTGCATCATGCTTCAGCCAGCTTTTACTTTTGAAACCAATGTAGCAAAAGTATGATGCTAATTTTGGATGTCAGTCTGTTTTATTCCTTTTGAAACCATGGCAGAGTATGGTATAAAAACTATGGTATTTGCAAATAATTACTAGTCCAGTACTTTATTACCAGCCCAGTGCTCAATACTTTGTTATATATCCTTTGTTGGCATTGACAGAGATTAAACGATTTTCGCACTCTGTTTCTGGTATTTTGGCCCATTCCTCCATGCAGATCTCCTCTAGAGCAGTGATGTTTTGGGGCTGTCGCTGGAAACATGGACTTTCAACTCCCTCCAAAGAGTTTCTGATTTTCTATGGGGTTGAGATCTGGAGACTGGCTAGGCCACTCCAGGACCTTGACATGCTTCTTATGAAGCCGCTCCTTCATTGTCCGGGGTGTTTTGGATCATTGAAAGACCCAGCCACATTTCATCTTCAATGCCCTTGCTGATGGAAGGGGGTTTTCACTCAAAATCTCACGATACATGGCCCCTTCAACAACATTGATTTACATCCAGTGTCGGGTTAATTTCTCACCGACATCTTCAATTGAAGAGGGAAAATCGAACCACTCCAGAAAGTCTTCTCCAGCACATCCTGAGAACTTTCAATCGGGTTAAGGTTAGGGTTATTGTTTTAGTTATTAAAAAAAAAACCTTTTGTATCTAGACGCTAATCAGTTACAAACCAAATCCTCTGTGATACCAAGTCAACAGCATGCATAGTGGCATGGAAATATTATTTGTATACCTTGAGAGCTATTGAAGAAGACAATAAGACCTACCCTGTTCTCCCCCGATCACTATTCCTTAGTGCAGTTGATTTTGAGACGGGAGATGAGACGTGTAATATCTGACATTTAGAGCACTGAGAATGCCTGATTGGCACTTGATTAAGGCTTAATTCATGCCATTATCTCCTTCAGTGCAATTAGCTGGGTAGAAAATTGTGTGGTAAATCACAGGGGTTGAGAAACCGAGGGCTGGAGTTGCTAACTAGCATTGAATTCCTCGTGGCACGGAAACTGCGAATATTTCTCCCGGCATACCTGCTGTACCAGCGGCGTGACACTACCTTGGACTGACAGATTAGCATGCTAGCAGAGCGCCTCTGTTGATAATCGGTTCATCCAGGGCAATTTAGTATTTTCAGGCCTTGTTTCTCACCCAGCCCACCCTAACCCACCCTTCTGTGCACTTCATGGCAGCTCTTCCCCCAGGCCTGATCTCCAAACCTCACCAGGGACGGAAAATAATTAGGGAGGGAAAATTGTGCCTGACACCATTTTTGAAAGGCAGGGTATTGTAATGAAAGCGGAGCACGACTTCTCGGTATCAGAGAAGAAGGCAAAAAAAAAAAAAAAAAATAGAGAGGGAGCAGGAAGAAAAGGGAGCGTGAAAGCTCTGTGAGAAAAGCCTGAGGAAGGTTCACACAGCTTTTGTGACTAGTTAGAATGCCTGCAGGAGACTGTACTATCCTGAGCATGCCAAGGTTACTCTACTGCTCACTTTGTCTAATCGGGCCACTGTCAGTGGTGCAGGAAGAGAAGAAAGTGGGATGATGTGCTCGAAGGAAGAAAAAAGAAACCTGGCTGCTTCCTGAAAATATCCATCATTCCTTCTTATATTTGCAAATACCGTTTCCTTCTCTTCATTGCACTGTACTTGACTTGAGTTTTGCCTCAAGCGCTTTCTCAAGTGAGTTCGTCTGTTCCTTTCAGAAGCTTGAGCTGCCTTCATTATTGTTGGACTGAAAGGTGACCAAGTAACTTAAAATAAATAAATCTACCGGAAAAGTAATATATGGGGACTGGATGGAGACATTTGATGAACAGCTCGTGTGAGTGGTGGAGGTGGATGCATCAGTAAGGGTTAAATATAGCACTGGGTAGCGTTGCTGCAGGAACGGTGGGAAGACGGAGTTCTTTACCTTTTCATTTATCGTTTGGGGAAATAGGTTGAGCCAGCAGTGGATGGACCTTTAGGGCATTGCAGTAGTGACTATAACTTGAACGGGGCGGATCTGGAATTTTGGGATGGGGAGGGTTTACCAGATGATGAGAGTTAAATTTTTTAAAACATCACTTCCAAGAGCTATAGCATTGTAATTGTATGAAATCATCTATTACAGCATCAGTGATTTTAAGGCCTGAACCCAGGATTGGTTAGAAAGGATTCAACTGGGGGGTGGGAGGCATGGTGATGTTTTGGTGGCATTTTCAGGGTTTGTACAGACATCCCATAGTGGAATTCCCATTCTAAAGAGAGATAAAGATGTCTGTTGCATGAACAATGAAAATTCGTTTGGCACCTCTTTTATTAATCAGCAGTTTGAAAAAAGAAAGTACACAGACAACTAAGGAACTACACTAAGCTGTACATGTGCATATATCTGCATACACATACCCACATGTTCTCACACAGTCTCATATACATACATATATCCTATATACACACATATATATCATTCACATATTTCCACATTTGTAGACTTGTACATGTATTCATCTATGGACACATGTACAGAAAAGTGAGTGATATGGCAACGGTAAGAGGTAGAGCTTTAATTATAAAGTGCATGAAGCTAAAATATTTTCATGATCGAGACCTGCTCTAATCCTGAGTATTGCACTTGAAACATTAAGCATGAGTATTGCACTTGAACATGAGTATTGTAATGCCCAAGAAGATGGTCTGAATGATGGTTAATCAGTGTGTGTGTGTGTGTGTGTGTGTGTGTGTGTGTGTGTGTGTGATGGCGGTGGTGGGGTTACATGTTTGGACTTGTGGGTAAAAGCTGTTCTTGAGTCTGTTACCATTTGTTTTTAGTCTCCCTTTTTCCAAGGGGAGAGGGGAGGAAAAGGGGTGCCCAGGGTGTGTGGAGTCCCTGATAATTCCGCTGGCTCCTCTGAAGTCTGGCAGCATAAATGTCACCGAGTATTGATGGTGAAGTTCCAATTACTTGCTCTGCCATCCTCACCACCCGCGGACAGACCCTCCTGTCCTTTGCAGTACAGCTACTGAAGTGCACTGAACAGCAGTAGGTCAGGAGGATCTTGCTGGGCAAGTGGTAAAAGTTCGTCGATAGGGGTCATGGTATATGGGCTTGTCGGAGCTTCCTGAGGAAGTACATCCTTTGTTGTGCTTTCCTCACCTGGTGGGAGATGTTTGTGGTTCAGGTGAGGTCAGCAGAGATGTGAAGTCCAAGAAACTGGAAGCACTCCACCCTCTCTACTTCCTCTCCATCGATGTACAGGTTCAGCATGTTCTGTTTGTTGATATCTCAGATGTCTGACAAGGAACATGGCACATCAGGATTTATTCAGAATTACTACGAAACCCCCACTCGGATCTGCTACTGTCGAGGGAATGTTTTGGACAGATACAGTATTTGCGGCTCAGATCGTCATTTTTTTTTTTTTCCACACAATATGAAGGTCTACATCAATAGTTCCATTACCATGTTGATGGAACAGGGTTCTTAACCTTTTGTAAAACATCTCCTTGCCAGGCATTGAGTTCATGTGATGTCATCTTCCAGCCTGCTGCACCCCTTGGGTCACAGTGAGGTTGGATATCACCTCAACTGCGGGCAAAGGTGGGATACACCCAGAACAGGGCACAAGAAACAATGCAGGATCAACACCTGCATCCATTCACACGCTCATTCACAGACAGGGGCAATTTGTAATACCCATTTAACCTAGTGTGCATGTCTTTGGATTTTGAAAGTAAGCAAGAGAACATGCAAACGCCAAACAGAACTATCCTCCACGAGCATGGGACTCTCACCCAGTGCCTTTTTGTTGTGAGGCAGAAGTACTACCCGCTGTGCCATTGTTCTTCCCCCGCGCGAAATGCATTTTGTTATTAACAATATTTGCTGAATAAATTCAAGAACCTTTCCGTTGCAGAAGGAATCCAATTTGTGAAATACATAAAGAATGGCTTGGACACCATCTCACAGAATTTCAACCTCACCCCCCAACAGCTGAAACTGTTGGCATATACGCCGAGTCCCTGCTGAGAGCCGATTTATGTGGCACATTCGTCTCTCGAAGGTGGCAATAAATGCTACACTTAGCTAATGAGGCTCAGGCATCGCCTCCATGACTTCGCACTCTCATCTTTAGCATTGCAATCTGCAGGGAATTCCTTCATAAATCCCTCTTAGATTAGAAAATAAATTGACAGCCCTCCTTGCATCTGGGTCATGCTTCTGCTGCCACAAAGGCTGAGACCTGCTTTCTGTGTTGTTAATTCAGTTGTTATGAGCAGAAATCATTTCAGTCGCTAAGGAGACCCATATTTTTGAGTCTCGGGTAAATTCTCCTTGGGTGGCCAAGGGATTTTATTGATTTATTTTTTTTGTGGCTGCATCACTTCCAAGTTGGGTAACGGCTGCAATCATGCTTGGAACAGAAGACTTGGAACTTGCTCTTATAACACAGGCTCAATGTCTGGTACTTTCATATATATCGGAATTCATCTCTGCATATTCCTGCTGGGGTGATGGAGGGATTGAATTGAGAGATTATGGTATTGAACCACCTTAAAAGTCCAGCATTAGCACCTAAAACGTTTTCAGATTGCCTGTCTTTAGAGAGCTGCAAATTTGTATTTTGATGCCTCTGCTCTGGCTCCAGAGCATACATCCGAGCTGCCAGTCATCCTTGTGAAACATATCTCAGAATGTGGCCCATTCAAACGGAGTCAAATTAAACCGGTGTCACTTTAAAGTAATGCTGCAGAAGCCGTCAGCAACCCACTCAGTCATTATTTCCTGGGCTAGCCAGTATGCACAGAATTAATATCAGTCTGGTTATGGCTCAAGAATCATTTTTAATATATCCCTGTAGTCTACCCTGACAGTTTCTCAGCTCTCGTTATTAGTCTCCAAGGGACTCAGTGGTCTGTTCTGTTATCAATATCCTACAGGGAAATATTGCAAACTCTATTGTTTGGTGACAGATGGTCATCTCACAAACATCACAACCATCCGTCCATCTTATGCAGCTTAAGGATTAACATATAAAGGATCAGTATTAGTGGTCGTATTCAGAATAGTGTTAAGTGCACAAAGTGAGCAAATTAGCTTTTATTGGTCAGGGGTTCGTGTGGTGAATTAATGTTCCTATTTAAAACTAGAAAAGCACTCGGAGAGCGCAGACCTCTGCCAGGCCATCGGGTCACTACACTCTTCTTTATTTTGAAATACACGCAGTGTTGATGTCTGCAGAATTTTTGCTAATGATTCCAAGTAATATTTGATGAGTTAGAAGCATTTTTGTCAAAACCGGCCCTATCTCTCAAT
>JAQNCB010000028.1:6419918-6426885 GCA_030068295.1 Euristhmus nudiceps | reverse complement strand
GCTATCGTCATGGACCATCAGCTGACGGACTGACGATAGACAACAATATTAATCTATTTCAGTGGATACATTTCTTTCCTAACCCTAACCCTAATGATCAAATCCATGACTAGTAAGCAGTATCTTTATTTTGATATCGATATCGAGATTGTATATATTTAGGATCTTTTCCAGATAAGCCCTGCCAAAACGTTAACCCCCACCACTCAAAAAAAAAAAGATTATAAAAAAGGGGATATGAAACTTGTACTTTTAGTTTTTATTGAAGAGGCTGAAATTGGGACATGTCATTAATAATTTGGGATCTTTTCCAGAAATAGGTGAAGGTTGCGTCCGTGCATTAAATTGGAGCTGCCACAGGTGGCGGGGCTTAACTTTTCGCGCGTGCATTTTTGGCATTAGTGGCGGGGCTTATCTGGAAAAGATCCTATATTTATTATGACAACGAGTGATGTATGAATGGGAGGGTGCTATCGTCAGTTCCTGACGGACAGAAATGACAATAGCAACAAGAGGTTTATAATGGGATTTGGTAAGTGGGGAAAAATGTCCGTCAGATTTCCTTGATAATGAATTAAAAATCAACCAAATACAATGCTAGTCATTTTTATTGACACAAAAACTGTCTGATTCTGTACATATAAATAAGTGTTTCGAACTAAAATAACCTTTGTGATAGATAAGGGATCAAGAAAACATCGAAGTACGAGCCCAAGCATGAAAAGTGGCACCAGTTATTGGAGAACCTCTCATCAGTGTTTGAAGCAGTTTTGTAATTTTAGTCCAGCTGAAAGATCTGTTTCTTTCTACAGTGGATGGCTGCATACACAGAGCAGCAGGTCATTACCTGTATGAGGAGTGCCACTCACTAAACGGATGTGAAACGGGCAAAGCCAAGATCACCTGCGGCTACGACCTTCCTGCCAAGTGTAAGTACCCTTCTGTCAACCTTATTTACTCAAGGAAACAACACAGTGTAATACTGCGGCCGAGTCAGCATTACGCCTCTGCTCAGTCCCGTATGCCGTGTCACCTTGCTCTGTATCCAGATGATGGCGACCAATCAACCAAAAACTGTTCATCCTCTCGATGAATTAATGACTCTTCAAGCCTGTACCATCTGAGGGTTTTTTTTTCCCGAACATTGTGGCAAGCAGCCTTGATTAATGGAGTTGTGTTATTAGGAGGATTATTATTATGATGGCTTACTGTTATATGACTGGCTGAAGGGGCCATCTGTCCTGAAACAAAGACATTAAAGGAACTATTAGCTTGTAAATTGATTGATATTTCATCCGTGATTGATTTCATTAGCTTGTGGCTTTCTGGGTGTGTTTGTGTGAGAGACTGTGAATGATGAGGTTTGTCATTGCAGGTAATAGTGTTAGGAGGACGCAGTGTGAGAGCAGGAAATGGTGGAAAGTATCAGAGTGAAGGTTAGCAGACAGACACGGGATCGTGAAAAAAATTCTGGGTGTTAAAGTGGATGATATGGGTTGATGGTTTTCTTTTAGAAAAGCCTCCAATTTCTGTCACTCAAAGCTCATATCTAGGCATCAGACACAAATTAGAAATTATATTTCCCTTCCTTGTAGCTTTGTGTCCGGCAGTAGCACAGAGCGAATCGGCGTCCCTTGCCAATTTCCCTGCTGTCTTTTGATCTTATATTGTGAGCATCAACAATTGAATCGTGTGTGTTAGCCAGAAACCTTGAGGCAGTCCAGCCGGAGAGGCATCAGCAGGGTTTTTTTTTTTTTTTTAATAGACGGACCAGGATTCTCTGCGCGTGTGTGTGTGTGATGTCTTTCATTAGTCGGTATTACATACTGAGTGAAAGCAAGTTCCCAGGCTGGTCTCTTGAGCCCTAAGGATTCTCATCTGGCCTTATAAGAGAAAGCAGTTTTCATTCTGCTGTTCCTGCTGCCCTTGTTCTTCTTTTGTTTTCATTCTAGGTAAGTTATCGGCATCAAATCTTTCTGTTTTTCTTCCCTGTTCTCATCCTATTATATTTATTCTATGGTAAATAGCTCTGCCTGACACAGCCAGGGGAATTTAAATTCCGATTATACCGTGTATGTGAAAGGCAAGAATGTACCAATAGATCCAGAGGTACTGTTGTACCGTCAGGGATTTACTGCAGTGATGCCTCCTACACTGCTGCCACTTGATGGAATATTGCCTGCATTAATCAGTGCATTCATTTACCCATCCATCTATCATCCATTCTTCAACCCCAAAATACCAATACTACTCTCCATTCCAGTCATCCAAAGACCAACTCAACTATTCCGCTAGTCCTTTTATCCAAAAGACATTCAATATATAAAAACTACAGCCCAAATATCCGACAATCGATCTATCCAAACAGCAACCGAACAGGTCCTTCCATCCAAACATCATCAGCCTTACAATTCATTTATCCAAACATCAACCTCACCATCCACCAGTCCATCCTTCACAACAAAAGCCTAACCAGCTAAAAGTCCATCTATTCAAGCACCAGCCTAAACATCCAACTACCCATCTATCCAAACACCAACCTAACCACTTCTTCCATTCAAACAGCAGTTAAATGAGCGACCAGTTCACCGGTCCATCTATCTGTCTGTCCCCTAATTCAGGGGTCCCCAACCTTTTTGCATCAGGGAACAGTTTTATGTATGAAAATGTTTTCGCGGACCGGTTAGAGGCACTAGTTTTGTTTTTGACTCATTTTTTTAAGGGCTAGCTTGTGGGTAGCTTAAAATTAGAATTGCGGTTAGCTAATGTGTGAAATGATGCAACAGAGTCAAGTGCGGCAGTAAGGCGAAGGCGGAAACAGTTGTTTTTCAAAATAAGATCTGGAAGCTCTGATAAAAAAAAATTATATAATTTGTACCATGAAATAGCGGACCGATATCAAATGGTTCACGGACCCGGGGTTGGGGACCCCTGCCCTAATTCATTTAGCCAAATACCAACCTAAACATCCACCAGTCCATCTATACATCTGGTCCCCATGTCATTTAGCCAAACCTAACCATCCACCAGTCCCTCTATCCAAACACCAACCTCATCATCCACCAGTCTGTCTGTCCAAACACCAACCTCACCATCCATTAGTCCATCTATTCAAACACCAAGCTAACTATCTACCAGTCCATCGATCCATCTGTTCCCCATTTCATTTTAGCCAAACCAAAACTCTAACCTCACCATCCACCAGTCCATCTATTCAAACACTAACCTAATCGTTCAGCAGCCCATCTATAAATTTGTTCCCCATTTCATGAAGCCAAACACCAACCTCACCATCCATCAGTCCGTCTATCCAAACACCAACCTCACCATTCATCAGTCCATCTATTCAAACACCAACCTTACCATCCACCAGTTCGCCTATCCATACACCAACCTCACCATTCATCAGTCCATCTATTCAAACACCAACCTCACCATCCACCAACCTGTTTTTCCATTTTTCCAAACCAATACATCCACTAACTAATGAATCAAAAACACAAACCTACCCAAACACCAGTTAATTTAAACACCAATCTAACTACACATCAATCCATCTATCCAAACACCAGTTCATCCAAACATCCATTTATATCTTTATATTACTCAGACAGAACATTCAATCTATTGTTCACGCCGTTCCTCTTGTGCTCATGGATCTGTTGCACTGAATGTCTTTCTTGCTCATTATAAGAGTGTGATCCTCCCAACCCTCCACAGTGTCAGTGAAAGTTGCTTTTCTTGAGAAATGTGCTCCAGCAAATGATGTATTAATGCACAGAGGCAAATGAACGAGTCCAGAGGCAAAACACACAAAGTTAACAACGCTTAATCCATGCAATGACACATCATATATCAATGCAAATACTCCTTAATATCTTGCGCTAAGAACACTTAAATACGTTTTGTCAAGTCCTTATTTAAGCTAATAAAATGATGGACGAAGTAAAAGAGTCGTAACTTTGAAGCATGTACAGTGCTGTCGTTCCTCCCCATTAAGCCCCACATGGAATGATTTCCATCTCTATTCTTTTCATACGACGGTGAAGCACATTATTGTAATGGACAATGGAAGCATAGAGAATGCACAAAGAACATCACATTGACAAAACAGTCTGCTTCTGTTGCCATGGTTATGAAAGCTCCATGATGCGTAGTAAAGCACGCGTTGATCGTGTGATGAGGTGGGTCAGATGTCTTGTTGTGCGAAATACACACAGGTTTGTGTTTACATTTGTAAATGGCAGGTTATCGTGTACTGCTTTCCAGCAAGGGACGGCAGGGTATGAGATATACGGCCTGTTTCGTGTTTAGGTCTTGGCAAAGTCACAAATTTGACGTCTAGAATCCCCGCCCACTCACTCAATCACAATGGGAATGTCAATCTCTAAGCCCCTCCCCCTTTCCACATTTCATTTCACAATGCAATCCCAGTTGGCCAAAGAAAGCTATGTTTACTCTTATAGTAGTCAGAAATTAAATTACTTTTGCTTTAAGAGCTCCTTGATACGCTGCGACTAGTTCCAAGTTATATGGATGAAGAGGCTTTCTACAGAAAGGATGAACAGGAAGCGTCCCCAGTTGTAGCTTTCTAGAACACTTTGTACCCTGTTCATCTCCCTGGAATGTAATGATTCGGAGTCTATCTGAACTTAATTATGTTTACAGAGAAGTACCTTGTAGTGATGATCAATATAAGACCCTCTCCTGGGTGCTGCCCTTTCCGCTGCTTTCTCTTCTTGACTGTCAAGAAGGTTTCCGTTTGAGTGGCTATTAATAAAAAAAAAAAATAAAAAAAAATCCCTCCCTATCAAAATAGATGGGAGAAAAGCCTTGAAAGCAGTAAGGAAGTAGAAAGAACAAGAAAAAAAAAGAATGAATTTCTTGAAGTGCAGCGGACGGTTGTGTCTTTCCTATCTGTCAAGGTTATGAGGCTGATTTCAGTTTCACTAATGTGGATTTAAAAAGTAAATAGAGTGCACTGAGGAAGGAAAAAAAATCATATCTGTGAGAATAAAATGCTTCCTTGTGTTTCAAATAGAAACTCGGTTTTCCCCGGGGACTGGGCCCCGCGCTGGCCCGAGAAAAGTGCCTGAGAGTAATAATGTAAAATCAGATCGTTCTCCCTGCACAAACTGAGCTTGTTTCACGAAAAGGCAATGGAACAAGGCGTTTCTCTCTCTCCTGTTTTTTTTTTTTTTTTTTTTTTTTTTTTTTTTTTTTTTTTTTTTTTGTGGCAAAGACAAGAAAATTGGCTGCTATTAGTTCCAAGCGGACACTCTTTCCTTCTCCCTTTCAATTTGTGGATCACAGGACCAAATGAGACACTCCGAAGAGAGTACTTCACATGTGGCACACATTACTAAAATTCGACCTTGTTATTAAGAAATGAGTGTAATTATATGTTTATGTAACACAGTCGTACAGCGTCATATCATTCTGTCTCTCAGACATTGATGGCTCGAAAAACTACTATTTCTGATATACAAGCATTTTTGATGTGTGTTTATTTATGGATTAAGAATCTTGTTTCTTGCTTTAAACAACAACAAAAAAAAACAACAACCAGAAATGGATCTTTCCATGGAGGACTGGGTTGATATTGGGAATTGACACTTCTGGCAATAATATAAAAGAAATTTAGAGATGTGTCTTCTTGGAATGTACCTTAGGATGACTCTTAGGATGATAATTTTTTTTTAATAATTTCTTTTTAATTTTTGCAAAACCATTGCATTTTTACTTAAAAATTGGGAACAAAATTGGCACTAGAAATGGGTACCTATAGTGAGTGTCAGTATATTTATTCATTAAAAGCATCAGTTGAATTTCTTGTATACAGCTGTAAGTAAAGACAGTTTATAAATAAACTTGATAATTTTACTTTTTTTGACTAAATTTAAGTTTTGATGCTCACTTTTGTGAAACGCTCTGTCTTGCCTATTTACTATTTACTGAGCGGCTTAATCCTTTGGAGCCTATCTTGGCTGACACTGGACAAAGGCAGGGTGCGCTCCAAACAGCAGGGCAACACCCGCAACCATTCACACACATACCTAGGTTCAATTTGGAACAGCCAATTCGGTTGATATTCATAATCTTTGAACTGTGGTCAACAACTGGAGTACCCCGGAGGAGGAGGAAACTCAAGTTAAAAGTATGGGAAGAATGTTCAAACTCCACCCACAAACCCCTGAGTCTAGGACTTGAACCCAAAACCTTCTTGCTATGCCACCATGCGACCATAATTACCAACTGTACTTGTACTTTTGTTAAAACTGTAATGCGTGTCCTTTTAATTTTGTTAGCATTGGCTGGTTAGCATCTGAGCTAGCATTCTCTGCTAATTCATCTGTGCTGTGGTATCTTGCAATATCTGAGAAAGAGTGCATCTTATCTTGGCTGGTTCATTCATTCATTTTCTAAGCCACTTAATCCAAATTTGGGTTGTGTAAAGGCTGGCGCCCACTTCAGCCGACTCTGGGTGAAGGCGGGGTACACCCTGAACAACTTGTCAGTTCATCGCAGGACCAACACACATACAACCACTCAACTCTCAAGCCTAGGGGCGATTTAGAGCAGACAATCGGTCTACTGTGCATGTTTTTGGACTGCAGGAGGAAACCGGAGTACTCCGAGGAAACCCTCACAAGCACAGGGAGAACATGCAAACTGGGAATCGAACTCGAAACATGCACACAGGCTGGGAATCGAACCCAGGCCTTCTTGCTGTGAGGCGATTGTGCTAACCGCTACGCCACCATGCCGCCCTATTCTTCATCAATGCAAGAAAGAAAGTTTATGTTCAAAACTCTGAATTAAATATTAATACACACCAGTGGCAGTTGAACCCAGCCCTTTTTCAGAGTAGTCGTAAATAGCACTGCAAAATGCAGGAAAACACAAGCTCGGATGGTAAATTATTTAACTGTCGCACCACATCAAGTTAAGTGATTTCTTCAGGGCT
>JAQNCB010000028.1:6356503-6367629 GCA_030068295.1 Euristhmus nudiceps | reverse complement strand
TGCGTGTAATTGTACATAGATGTAAATAAAGTGTAAGAAATGCCTTTTCTGTCACACGAATGCTGTTATTTCAGAGCAGAGTCCCAAACTGGAGTCGGTAGTGACCTTGCCGCCTTTCCCTTAACTTTATCCCTAATTAATAGTGAAAGAGTTAAGGGAAAGGTCGCAAGTTCACCCAGACTTTGGTTTGGGACGTGGCCTCTGAAATCTTGCAAGCTGATTGGTCGAGATGAATTTCCCAGCAGAAGAAGAAGAGACTGGGATCCGAATAGGAGTCAGTAGAGACCCCTCGTGGCATTTTCATGAACATTTTTCTTTGTTTTAGACTTTTTCTGTATTTTTGCTTATTTTTATTTTGCGATGAATATTAAAAAAAAAATTGCGATGCACTGAAGCTGCAGAACTTGAAGCACAATACAGTGTGGATGACTGTACTGGTGGATGTGGATATTATATGATTTTTATTTCACTTGGCGCCAGCACGGTGGCATAGTGGTTAGCAGGTCCCTCTCACAACAAGAAGGTCCTGGATTTTATTCCCACACAATCACATAGACACCATGCAAACACCACACAAAAACACCCACGTTGAGCCCAGGACTCAAACCAACCTGTGAATTAGTATGATCATATACAGTGCGACTTATAAATGACTAAGATCATGGCTAATAAGTACCGCTGCAAGGTTTGAGTTTGGATATACATCCTGACAACGACTCCGAGCTCCTGTGTGACATTTTGTCTCTGTTTGAGATGCAAACTGCAGTTCCTTGCATGACTAATAGCTCCATCAGTAAACCGTGGTTTATTGTTCTGTTGTTTACACTTTAGTCAAGTGAAAAAGATTCATAAATACCCTTTTATTTTTTCCTCGTTCAGATCGAGATGGTCAGACAAAGCCGCGTGGGCTTCAGTAATTAATTATTTCAACGAGAGCTGGCCGTGCTTGGCTAAGAGGCCTGAGCAAACAGCTGTGGCTTATACCTGTTTGCAGAAGCTTCAGTGATGAAGTGGACTCTGAACACGTGCCTAAAATTTGAATCGTGACATTGAATTTGATATAAAAGTCTCTATCTGGTGTTGCTATTTTTGGCTAAATGAGATGTACTGAATGTTGAAGAAATTACAGATGGTCCTCTCTTTACGTTTATTCGACTTACGTTTTTACGATTTTACATTTGAACTGACTGTAAAAAAAATTTTTGCGAAAAAGTTTTTTTTTTTAATTTCAAATTTTGAGTTTCGCACGCTCTCCATAGTACGAGACGTTCAAATGCTACTTATGCATGCAGCTGCGTCCATTCCCAGTTCTTCCCAGTTCACCACGTCTTACCCTTGTGTTAAGACGTCGTCTCTGTGATGTTTGTGTT
Organism: Euristhmus nudiceps; assembly: GCA_030068295.1. Lineage (NCBI taxonomy): Eukaryota > Metazoa > Chordata > Actinopteri > Siluriformes > Plotosidae > Euristhmus > Euristhmus nudiceps. The sequence continues at coordinate 6,366,259 of JAQNCB010000028.1, read as the reverse complement.
TACATTGTTTTGCGTATTTGTAACCCTATGCAAATATGGTTGGTCAGAAGCGTCAGCCTACTAGTGATAGCGGTAATCAGAAAAAGCGGAAAGTGAAAGTGACGTCGACGATCTGCAAGCCCTTATGTGACTCCTCCTCCTCATCATCCTCCACCATTTGATTAAAACTTATTTATTTGAAATTATTTTGCTTGAATTTAATTTATTTGAAATTAATGTTGGTATTATTTTACAATGTTATGTTTATAATAATTGATTTAGGGGTGTTTTATGAGATACGGTAATCGTATTTATGGATGTTTCATACTGTATGAACAGTCATACATTACTGGAACTCGACCGTTCGGAACGCAAGTTGAGGACCGTCTGTAGTCTTCAGTTCAGTGGCGTCGTCAAGCATCGTATCCTGAGATTGCTTTCAACTCATCAGGGATGCAAAGAGTGACAGATATTATGGCTTTCCTGGTTTTGTGTTTTGCAACATTCATTTCTTTTCTGAACCGTTCCATCTTAATTAGGGTCCCGGGGAGGCTAATGCCCATCTCAGCTGACTCTGGGTGAGGGCAGACCTGAACACCCTGAACATCTCGCCAGGCCATCCCAGGGCAGAAACACGCTGATGGCTATGCAGCTTGACTTTTTTACATTCCTCTCACCACAGACAGTGAGAGACATGGCTGGCTTTTGGTATGCCAGTTAGTTGCACTGCGAAGAGAAGTGACAACCCGGTGATAGTGTGGCTTGAACCCTCGACCTTGTGATCAGTAATCCAGCACCCCATCACCAGGCCACTATTGTCCCCTTGTATTTTGCAACATTCTACAGGGGTTTGACAAAATAATGGAAACACTTAACATTTTGGCATAATAATCTTTGAACATAATTTCAACAATTAAAACTTGATTTCCCTTCATGGAAGAATTAACAGCCGAGATTATTTACGAATTTTGGGCGGCCAAGTTCATCCTATGGCTCAAGCACTGTTTCCACAGAGGGACGCCATCTTTCAAGATAATAATGCCTCAATCTATCCCGCTACAATTGTTAAAGAATGGCATGAGGAACATTCTAATGAACTTGAGCATCTCGTATAGCCGGCACAATCCCCAGACCTCAACATTATTGATCATTTATGGTCAGTTTTAGAGATTCAAGTAAGACGTCGATTTCCGCTGCCATCGTCTACTAAAAGAGTTGGAGGGTATTCTAACTGAAGAATGGCTTAAAATTCCTTTGGAAACAATTCACAAGTTGTATGAATCAATACCTTGGAGAATCGAGGCTATAATTGCCGCAAAAGGCGGACCGACACCATATTAAATTATATTTTGTTGATTTTTTTTTTTAAGGTGTTTCCATTATTTTGTCCATCCCCTGTATATACAGGTCACTCACCAAAATCAAGATTATACACTGTTGTATGACACTCTGTGCAAATAGAACTTTCTAATTTCTTCATGGTAGTATATTTCACTGGCTAAGTATTGAACACAATCAGGGTAACACTACCCTGTTTCGGAGCTGTAATCCACCTTTAAATATGCATTCTCGATGCTATAGATGTTTTGCTTTCATTTATTTTTATTATCACAGGGATGTGAGAGTTTGTATTATTATCAGGGGAAGCTTTGATTGCTCCCATTAATCAGTGCAGTAATAATAAACAGAAATAACATATTTTGACAGATTTTTAGACTTCTCAGGGGAGTATTTCGCCATTTCAGCTCACAGCAGCTTTCATCTTTTGCTTTTTTTTTTTTTTTACTGTTATTTAACACACAGAAAGGGTTTTTTTGGTTAGATTTTTGAATAATGAATCTTTCACACTAGAGGATAATTCCGAAGATGTAGTTTTCACTAAGAGCTGCTGGCTTCCCGAGTTATTTATAGTCGATACTTATACGAGGCAGTCATATGAAATGAAATGTACATAGAAGAAAAAAGAGATGGTGAAAAAGGACATGAGGTTGGAAGCGTGAGCATGCTCACGTAGTGTTTATTATATTTAGCATGCAAGAAAATCTGTCAAGTAGACATTAAAATCCTGATCATGACTTCTGTTATTTGATGTTTTTATAGCAAGGCATGTGGATTATTTTATTCCAAAGAGGTCAGGAAGTGTAGCCTACACCTATATTGAAGCATATATACATTTAAATTCAACTTTTAATTGAAAGTTAAGTATTTAAATAGGACAGAACTGGTCACAGTCTGCAATTTCTATGGAAAAATTGAAAAGGAAAAGTAATATTTATGCTTAATACATTGCTAAATAAGCTAAACTGTGAACAGTCCTTTTATTTATAAATTTATTTATTTATTTATTTATTTTTTATTTAGTCAATTATTTTCTGGGCGCCCCCTCAGGAAGAAAATATTTCATGCCTCCCAACACGCGTGACTATAAATAGTATTATTTGTCTCTAAAATTATGAGTACACCTCTGCATAACAGTGTATCCTTATTAACATTAAGAACAAAAAAGAAATATAGTTCAACTTGCAACAAAGAAAAACTTTATTAATATTCTTTCTCTTTGTATTCCGCATATCGTTTGCTCGCTGAGAAAATCCCCGACACCATAGTGCGACAATGAGAGTGCCACTGCCAACTACTGTAGTGGAGGTGCAATTACACTTAATTCTAGTACAGTATGGCAAAAAAGCATGTTCCCCAGGGTGACACACGCCCCCTGGCATCACACCCAAAGAACTTAAGAAAAATTCCTCAGATATCTATATTATTGCTGATATTGCTGTGTTTTTGTTTTGATGGCGCATCTTTAACTTTGGAGCTTTCATCATGCATTTCACCAATTTGGCACCAAAAGTATTTCCGAGACGAAAAAGAGCTTTGAGATCACAATCCTGAATGACTCACCTGGTCAGCATGTCCAGGTCTTTTTAAGAGAAAATGAGATAAAGACCTCAACTTTTTCCCTCGCGCTGAATGTAACCATTAGTCTAATTTGCATCGTATTCTTTTTATAGTTAAAGAGCTTTGAAGCATCGCCTTTCGTCTGGAAAAGCCAGGTGCTCCTTCGTGTTCATTGATGGACGACTTTGAACAAGTCTGCACTTTGAAAAGAGTCATTAAGGGAAAGTCTTTATCCAATGCATGAGCAAGTGTGTTTAATCACCTCACGTCAACATCTTACAGAAAATACATTTTTACCTCCCTCTTCTCATTTGTCCGACATCTCTGATGTGCTTAATGAGGTACGGCGCAGTCGTGTGTCTAACCTTTTTCTGACGGATAGTGTGTTGGAAAAACGGTTTATTCCTCAAGTCATAGATTTGATATTGGTATAGGGTGTACATGGTACGGTGTGGTACAGGAAGTAGTAAACAGTTCTCACTCACACAGACTTTTCCTGATCCACTTAATCCTGTGATCACGGGGTCATGGGAGGCTGGAGTCTATGTCAATCGACACTTGTCGAAGGCGGAGTACACACTGAACAGCTCACCAGACGGTTGCTGGGCCATTGCGCACACAACCATTCACACCGACACTCAGACCTCGGGGTGATTTGGTACAGCCAGATAGGACTGAGGAGGAAAACTGGAGGAAACCCATGCAAGCATGGGAAGATCATTCAAAACTCCACACAGAAACACCCCCGCGCCAAGCCTGGGACTCAAACCAAGTACAGTGAAACCTCAAGATACGAAAGCTTCAGTACACAAAAATTTCATTTTATGAAATGACATGCAAACATTTTTTCGCTTCATATTACAAAAAATTATTCAGCATACAAAAGAAATGAAACAAAACCGCTCGATTTTAAAATTGGCGCCATAAAAGCGTTCCTGCTGCCCTATTGGTCAGAATCTTTCCCATCATGCTCAGTACCATGATCCTGCTCTACTATTGGTCAGGATCTTTGCCCATCATGCTCAGTACCATGATCCTGCTCTCCTATTGGTCAGGATCTTAGCCCAGCATGATTGGTACCATGATCCTGCTCTCTTATTGGTCAGAATCTTTGCCCATCATGCCTGCTCTCCGGAAAAGAAACACCCCGAAAAGGTTCACACAGATCAGATCGTCTTCTTGCGCAGTTTAATGACACTTACCTGAGTCACTTCAGGAACATAGTGAAAAGTAGGCAGAAACAAAGTTCCTTGGATCGTTATTTTACTTTCGAACATCGCCTCACTCGAAAGGTAAGGTTCCACATTTTCCCATGTTTGCATTATGTTGTATTATCTACTTCATGTACAGGTTTTAACGGTTAGGTTCGGTATATTGAATGATTCAAATGTATTTGGCTCTGATTTCATTCTGGTTTTACCCTTATTATATAATTTAATGTGGTGTTTTTGTAGAGCTTGGAACGAATTAGGAGATTTACATGTAAAACTCGATTCATTGTACGAAAAAATCATGATACGAAAGCCACTCCGGAACGGATTAATTTCAGATCTCGAGGTTCCACTGTACCTTGGAGCTGTGAGGCGGACATGCTAACCACTACTCCACCGTGCTGGCCTACTAAGCAAATATTATGCACACAATTGTTTAATGTTGTGGATGTTAATGTTAAACCCATTTTATATGCTGAGGCCCCAATGAGGAAGATTACAAAGCTGCACTCTGACAGGGTTTCACTATAAGCAACAATAGGACTGTGCTGTAATTAAATTAAAATGTAATGCGCTGGTACCCAATAGACTAGTCTTAGTAGGTATGAGGAATTTATCAAGCCTCCTGCTGTTATCAATTATGTAGTCTGAGGTCCATCCTCGGCATCCAGTGGCAGGACAAGGTCACAAACCTCCAGGTCCTCAACAGAGCTGAAGCAACAAGCATCGAAACCCTGATCCTGAAAGCTCAGCTTCGATGGACGGGCCATGTCATCCGCATGGATGACTCCAGAATCCCGAAGCAGCTTCTGTATGGGGATCTGTCCACTGGCAAAAGGAAGCGTGGAAGACCAATGAAGCGTTTCAAAGATAATGTGAAGGCCTACATGGCTCATGCCAAAATCCCCCAAAAGCAGCTTGAAGAGCGTGTACGAGACCGGGATGGCTGGTGTGTTCTGACGAAGCAAGCCACAGAAAGCTCTGAGGAGAGCCGCGGCAGCAGCATCAGCCAGGCCAGAGAAAGACGAAAAGCAGCAGCAGTGCCCAGCGAGCCAGGACAGTTTCACTGCCCACACTGTGGACACGCCTGCCGATCCAGACTGGGACTCCACAGCCACCCGAGAGTCCACAACCAATGAGAGCGACACACAAGGATGTCATCGTCGGATACGACGGACCACCAATGGAGTCAAGATAAGTTTCTCGAGATGCTTTTTGCTTTCGAGATGCTTTTTGCTCAGCTTCTGTTCACCCTTTCTCCTTAAAATTACAGACTCACACACACGATTACTTTCACGTATGCTCAGGCATAACCGCATGATGGTTCTTTTAAAAACATATTCACCGTACCCATTCCATGATCTCATTACTGCACACACCTTGAGAAAAAGTTTGCGCCCATGCTGAGCAGTTTTCTTTCTCTTTGCTCAAGCTCGATTCGGCTCGATCGTTTTCCCGTACCGCAGGACTGTGAGACCGTGACGCTGTTCTTCCCCAGGCTACATTCCTATTTTATGCCAAATTATTTATTTTTTTTCCTCGTTGCCTCAGAGGTCACCTTGGCTCAAAGTGGAAAGGGGAGAGATCGCCTCAAGCTGTCCATTTCAAGACCCGAAACCTGTTTATCAGTAATGGGCATGGGACACAAATACACAAAATCTATCTCGCGTAAAACCTTCCTTGATTTGGCTTTCCTGAGTCCTGGCTGACCAAAAGCCTTTTACAAAGCAGAACCAAAGTGCATCATTACATTTTTTTGGCCAAGATACATCCAAGGAATGAGAGAATTTCATGACTCCTGCCATAGGTCTCTTGGAAGCATTAAGCGATGGCATGATATCAGAGACTCTGAGAGGAGGGGGTTCACAAGTTATTTATCAGCAGATTTTGTACAGCTGAGCTTGATTTCTGTAGCACTACGGCATTTTATTCACAATGTAATTAACCATTATATGATTATCTACGGTCATGTGAAAAAGTACATACATCATATGGAAATTGTTTATATTTTCAGTGTATTTGAGCCAAGGAACATTCACCCAATTTGATACAGTGCCTCCAGACAAAGGTAATATACTCCAACAAATAATTTAAATCAACAGAAAACATCAATCCCATGGAAAAAAAGTAAGTCTACCCTTACATTTGTCATAGCTGCAGGACCATAAAATTAGAATTTGGTGTTCCAAGTTAGGTGGCACTCATGTAAAACCTCCTGCAGGTAGAAACTGTCTAAGCCTGACATCTAGGTTTTGATGTTCGCTTGGCTCTTAAAGTATGTGGTATCATGCCAAGATATGAAGTGGTCTCTGAAGTGCCTTCGGAATACTGGTTGCAGATGGATTGAGTCTAGCATGGGGTTTAAATCGAACTTGAAATAATTCACAATAAGGCATTGGTTGAATTGAAGGCAAGTGAGAGGTTCTGAGGGACCCCTAAGCTTCACAGGATCTGCAGGTAGATCTTCCAAATGGTAATGTGAAAGTATATGCATCAAAAATAAGAAAAGAGATTTACGCAAATTTAACCTGCATTGAAAACGGCCACAGCATTAGAATATTAGCGCAAGACGACAGTTTCCCAGTGGTCATACTGGCAAAACCACACCTTTCAGAACACTGTGCTCTGGACAGATGATGATGCGATGTGTGGCCACAATCCCTGTGCACATATGAGGAGAACAACAACATTGTACCAGCTGTGAAACATGGTGAGAATGCTGTGAGCTTGGGATTGTTTTGCTGCCTCAGGGCCTGGGCAGCTTGTCACTATTGATTCAACTATGAATTCTTCAACATGCCAAATAGTGTTTGAAGATTATAGAAGGACATCTGTCTGAAAGTTGAAGCTGAACTCGAAATGGACCTTTTAATAGGATATTGATCTTAAGCACACCAGCAAATCCACCAAAGGGGGGCTTAAAAAAGAAAGAAACGGGGTTATGCTGTGGTTTGGTTCAAACCCAGATTTGAGCCACATTGAAATGTTGTGGAGGGCGTTGGAAGAGATGAGGATATGCAAGAAAGCCATTGGGCATCATGCAGCTGAAGCAGGAGCGGTCAATCATTCCAGAAATCCAGAGACTGGTGGACAAATATGCAAAATGCCTACAAGGATAATCTTGCTAAAGGGACCAAAGGTGTGCTTCCTTCCTCTGCAAATATTATACCTATTGATATTTTGTTGAATAAATGACTGAAAAACCTATTTTTCCTTTTCAAGTGAATTGCCTTTATCTGAAGGAACTGTGCAGTATTGATGATACTTAGAGCCCTGAAGCAGCCAATGATGAACGGATGGTTGTATGGCTGTCTGGTGTAGATCAGTGCATGGATAGATGGATGGATGAATGGATTGGTGGATCAGTGCAGGTACTGATGTGTGGGTGGATGAATGGAAGAGGACAAAATTGATTTCGAACAACAGACAGACGAACGTTTCGACAGTCAGGTGGAAAGACACAGATGAATGAATTGATGGATGGACCAAATGGTCCATCAGTCAGATGGATGGACGGACAAAGTGATCAACAGGGAGGCAGGAGGGCATACAGATGGACGGATTGATTGGAACATGGACAGAGATGGCTGAATGCATGGTTATAAATAATAGACGTACATCAGTATACTCTCATTCCATACCGGTTGAATATTGATGTATAGAATACGCCATCTCGAGCAGCAGGGCACGTTTGTTGCTGTGGGGGTTCACGTTTAAATGTGCTTCTGTGAGACGCATTTGTCCTCTGGCTCTTAACATGCAGTGTTGTCACGTGTATGAAATATCACCTCGATCAAAAATACACATGCATATGGCACCGCGACATGAAAGCCTATGGCTATGAATATTTTTCTGAAAGGCGACACATAAACCAGGAGGCCCGATTGCATTGTTTATACACACGGGAGACCTTTTTTCCGACATCATGTCATTGTTTTTTTTTTATCTCTCAAAGAGGTGTGGAGCAATGCCACAGGCACTTAACCCAATGTTGATGTGATGCAATTAAGACCAACCTCACTTCCATGTCTTTTTTTTTTTTGCCTCTCCTTCTCTTTCTACATTTCTCACAATCACATACACCCCCTCACACTCCAACACTTATGCTGTTCTTCCTCCAGAAAAGGATTAGTTTTGAATACCTGTCTGTCTCTGCTGCCTGAGTACTCGCTCTAATGAGGCTGATTTAAATGCAGCTCTTAAAAACTGCTATGCAGCCGAAGCCATTTATTTACGTAGAACTGAAGCTACATCTGCTTGATCACGTTCGTCCTTTGTGTCCACCATTGTAGATTTTCAAACATGTTCCATTGTGCAAATTCACGTTGTAGAGCATCATACACTTTGATTAATCGAAGTGTACAGTGTAGGTTCACAACTGGGTGACATGGTGATGTAATGGGTTGCCACCAGGTATGTAGTGGTGGGTATACCGCCGGTACATGCTGTGTACCCACTTGTTTTAGTGGCCGAGTTGTGTGTACTGACTTAATTTGGTCTACTTTATAGTTGATCAATGTAAATTTCCGTGAATGTGTAAATAAAACACGGAGATGAAGTGCTAAATAGTTTCAAAGCCCCTCCCAGATGCAGAGATGAAGTGCTAAATAGTTTTTTTTTTTTTTTTTAACCACTACAGCACTGGTTGCCTCATCTGCCTTACAACATGAAGGTCCTTGGCCTGGGCTTTTCTGTGTCAAGTTTCCATGTTCTCCCTCTGCTTGTATGGGTTTCCTCCAGGTCCAAAGACATAGACATCAGGATGATTGACTATTCCAAATTTTCCCAAGGTGCGAAGTGAGAGTATAAATGGCTTTGTGTGTGTGTTGGCCCTGCAGTAGACTAGAAAACTGGTCAAGGTGTATGTTGCCTTTGCCCAGTGCCGGTTGAGATCAGAACCCAAATAGAATTATGCTGTTTTAATACGAGTGAGTTAGTGAGAGAGGTTCACAACCTTGGGGTCTGAGACATGCAAGAAGGAAGAAGGCATTTTTACTGAGGGTTATGTATACATGTTTGCCTACGGATATAAACGTGATTTATGGAATATTTTATCCGGAAATGTTTTTATTTTTTTGCACAGTATGCTCATGCTTTTTAGTGAGAAAGTCAATTGGGTTTTTTTTTAATGGATACTTTCGTATGGCCTTGTATGCGGTTGCACAGACAGTAATATAAGACAGAATTATACGATAGCATATAGCGGGACCTAGAACAACATAAAGTGCAAATGCACAAGGTTGTGCGACAAGCACGGCACAATAAATAGACAGGACAATACACACGCGCACGCGCGCGCACACACACACACACACACCCAGAAATAAATACACAGGACATCAGTTGATCACGGTGTGGGGAAGCCATTGCATCAGAAGACCGTATACTGGTGCGTAGTGTAGCAATCATATTGGTAGCAATAATACAGAATACAATATCCATGCCATCGTCCAAACAGCTTTTCACACCAGTTTTTACGCCGGTTGCCCTTCCTGATGCAACCCTCTCATTTATCCAGACTTGTGATCTGCACAAGGAAGACACTGACTTGTGCCCCCATTTAGCTTGTTGAGGTTCTCTTTGGAAGTGAGGCAGTTGGACAGGATCAGGAATGAGTCCATCAGAGGGACAGCACATGTTGGATGTGTTGGAGACAAAGCCAGAGGTT